>JAOXJM010000079.1:42408700-42427894 GCA_026413425.1 Tringa solitaria
AGGTTGATGGTTGGACAAGATGATCTTGAAGGTCCCTTTCAACCTAGAAGATTCTATGATTCTGCTTTCCACAGCCCTTTTCCCTTTTTAGCTGTTAGAACTGCGGGACCACCAGGGCTAAGAGAGCCACATTGAGCTGCTTCTTTGCAGGCATCGCTCGTGGCTGGTACCTAAAAACCACGTGGATGCACCGGGGCAAATCAACAGCCCACAACAGGCTTGCAGAGTTACTATGGGGGAAAGTGGCTTGCCTGCAGAACATTTACTACTGGAGACTAGGCATAAAAAAGTACAGAAACCAGCATGACCCTGGCAACTCAGGCTGGATTTGCAGGATTGCCAGCAAAGGGGTAGGGCAAGAAGGAAGCACAATTAAAAAAATAATAATAATTTTAAAAAAAAATCAGTAAAACCTTTTGTAAGCAGAGCGCATTTTTGGTTGTGTGACCGACAGGCAATAAACAGAGAGCCGAAGACAATAAGCACAAAGGCGTTTTCACAGAGCCTCTTCTTGGATTAAACGATGTAATTTCCCACTAGCTTGTCGTTACTTTGATTATAGGACTGTTACTGTTGGTGTATCATAGCCTGAGATGTAACACTGCCAACATGCCAGTACATCGCAACCTCTAACCAAGCAGCATTTCTAGGAAGGGCTGGAAGCACCCCTAGGAAATGGCTCCAACCTGCAAGATGCCAGTTTGCTAGCAGGCATTAGGAAAGGGAAACTGTAGTGTAACTCCATACAAGGAGTTAAGCTTGGTGGTGTTAGAATGGGATTCAAACCACCCATCTTGACTTCTCAAGGTGCTTGTTGCATGAGACAGTATGGACAGGCTGTCCAGGCCTTTTCATCCCTTCCCTAGTGTCCACCAAAGGCGCCAAGGGAAACCAGAGGCGGAAGAAGGGGATGCCATCAGCTCGCTAGTCTGCTATCAGACCTCAGAGGCTTGAGATGCTCCAAGGAAATCCATGGATAAAGCACATGCATTTTCCTCGCAATCACAAACATCCGCAAATCAGCACTATCAATCTGCTTTGAACAAGCCACAAATGACTCGAGGAGGCCAGCTCTCTAACAATTTAGAGTACCTGCTGCCAAGCTAGCTACTGTCTGGCTATAAATCTTGACCTGACATATGCATATGTTATGTTTTCCAGCTTTCTGGCTTTCTATCCTTTGTTTTGTAATCCCTGAATGATTGCAATTAAGGAATACTATCTCATCAAAATGCCTATCAGCCTACTAGCTTGTAAACACTCATAATAAGTATGGCTAATAAAATACAGTTTATTAGCCAACCTTGTACAGTATTTTTACAGCCTTTTCCACTCATCATTGAGAAAAATAAATCCTTCACAGCTGTGCTGGAGCTGGCACTGCTGCCAGCCTGCCTTGGTCTCACCTGGAACAAGGTGAGTAATTAAAGTCCTTATCGGAGCAGCAGGGTTTTTTATTGCCTGCCACAATCCCACCCTCTGTTCTTCTGACTGATTCAGAGAGGAACTGCTACAAATGTTGTTTCCAAAATAGATCAGCAACAAAACTTGCTTTTGTTGTGTTAAATGATGGAAAAATTCAAAATCTCAGCTGCTTAACAGTCCTTGTTTCTTGTTCCAGAATGCCAAGGAAAAATCTGGTGGATCAAAGTCCCTGGTCAGGAGTGTGGAAGAATTGTCTGTGCATCATTGCAGATAAAATGGTAACAAGCAAATAGCTGGAAGTGGGGTGGGTGGAAGCCTTCACTCTATAAAGTTCTTGGGAATCAATTAGTCTGGAGTGATGGTAGATAAGTGACGATTTGTTTGGGGTTTAAAGGAACTATAAATGTTTTGCTTTTGTTTATGCTGTGACCTTGCTTGTTCTCAGCCACCAACTGGGTAAATGAACCACAAAATATGAACATTGTAAAAAGCTTAAACCATTGATTCAAAAGAGAATGTTTTACTTAGCGGAAAAACCATGCACTTATTCTTCACTAGCACAAGATATTGTTTTGTAGCAAAGCTTTTTTTTCCAAAGGTACTTGATGAAGTCAATTATCATGATATACGGAGTTACTTTCCATGAGATAAACATAAAACCAAGTGCTTGGCAGTAAACATAAACTTCCCAAGTTTTCCTCCTTCTGTCCTTTTATCTCTTTTTATTACTGCATTCAGAAGTATAAATTGGTCACTTATTGAAAAATGAACGGTAACATTTACTGAAGTGGTACTATTTGCTGCTACCTGTATTACTGTGAAGAGAGTCTGGTTTCAGAAGCTTCTTTCTTTATATTTTTTAACATAAACAAAAATGATGCCAAAAAGATGATGAAATATTTTCCCTCTTGTGTTGGGTTTTTTTGTTGTTGTTTGGGGGTGGGGTGGGCTTGAGTTTTTGGTGGGTTTTGTTGGTTTTTTGTTGTTATTCAACAGAAACCCTGAAATAAACCCTTGGAAAGAAATAAGATTTCTTTGTGTGAATACTTTTCCCCATCGAGCCTGGATGTGGCATGCCAGTGCTGCAGCCTGGAGGAAGTACCACAGATAGAGATGTGTCCAGGGCACCTGGGAGCCAGCCAGCAAAAAACCTCAGCAGCTTCAGTCTGGGATTCTTACCCAGAGTAACAAAAATTCCTTTGACCCCAGGTATGAATTTAGACTATTGGCCTGCTTAAGGCAACAAAGTCATCAAAGGGATTATTCCTCATTAGCACCCAAGGTGCTAGGCTACACCTACCACCAGGTGTACATCCCCAGGAACAGCAGATGACTCCTTCAGATAATGCCAGCAGTCATTTGCCTAGACCAAGGTTTGCAGGGAAGGTGAATTGCTATTACTGGCACAATTGACATATGTGGGGGAAAAAAAAAAAATCCTTCTTCATGTTATAAGGTGCTTAAGGGGCATTTGAGAAATCCCTCTGATCAGACAGACCAGACAAGCTCATTGTCCAGTTTCCCCCAAGTGTTTCCCTTTAAAGGAGGGTAACAAAAATCACAGCATCCCAGAGGAGGAGCTCAAGGTTCAATCCCCTCCAGCTGGGATGAAAGTGCTACATGGTGTTGCTAATTATAAAATGCTGTAAATATATACCATACAACAACTTTTCAAGGTTCTCTATAGAGCATAACCTCCTGGTCTTCCTGAGGCTCTTCCCTATCCAAGCACCTATAGATAGATTAGCTGCTGAACTAAGCAACTGAGGGCATTCCTTGCTGCCATTAACACGATTTAATGAAACATGTTTTATTAATATTTTCACATATATGAAGAACTTCAGCTGGACTGGAAACTGTCCACATAAATTCTCTGTGACTATACTACTTACACTCTAATTCTCCCATTTCTACAGAGCAAACCACTCCTACCTTCTGCTATGTCCTAGAGGTGAATAGACTGTGATAACTTTCCATGGGACAGATAATTAAATTAAATCCATTCAGTTCCAGAAGTTAACACAATTCAGAGGGAGCAAGACTTTGTCTGCTAAACTCTCCCAATTTGTAACAAAGGGCCCAATATTCTATATAATTTGTATAATGCCAAGTGTATGAAAATTGTATAGGATTTTTCCATAAAAGCAGTGTCCTGCATTGAAAGAAAACATCTCCTTATTATAAATACATCCTCTGAAGCACTCTAACCCTCCAAAAATACACCCCAAGGGTGAAGTCATGCTGTATTTAGCACTGTAACATTCTATTTTATACAGTTCTTACGCAACCCCATTCACCAGATGCCTTACACAGTGTCCCCTAAGGATCCAGGCATCCTGTAAGTCATCCTCTCAGCAGTGGAGAACCACATGCAAGTGAAATTGGGAGTGGGTTTGGATTAGGTTCTCCACACAAACAGATTTTATACAGCTGGCCCTTGCTGCAGGTTACTATCAGAAATGGAGGGCCAAACACCTCCACTTTGCACAGCAGGGAAAAGCTGCAGGATTACTGTTTCAGAGAGTGACCCAAGAAAAAAATCATGAGGAGATGAGCCCTGTTTTTCAGTTGAGCCCCAGCAGCACTACTGCTGAGCACAGCCCTTAGTCTACAGCTTTTGAAAGCTTTCATGGTGGCTTAGAGACATTCGGACACGAGGCTTGAGACTTCAGCCCAGCCAGATAGTGCCTGAGAAAACTAATGACAGATAAAAGCAAATTCCTTTTTCTAACACCTTCTGATGCAAATAGTTTCTAAGTGGGAAGGGAAAACAAACTCAAATCCTGAGCAGTGACAGGAAGGTCATGTAACAGGTGAAGACAAGGGGTTACACCTTGACCCCCTCCTGCTGGCTAGAAAAGACCTTGGAGAAGACTGAAATGGGTATGATACTGCAAGTCCAATGGCCAGGGGGTTTTGCTTGGGCAAATCCCAAATGGCAAGGGATGTGTATGGACAGAGACCGAGACATGGCTTGTCTCCAACACGGCATACTTTGGCTTTTTAGGAGGTCTGTAGGACTTGCAAGTCCCACCCAATGTCCAAATGAAGCTTAATAAATGTCATGGCTCTAATGATTGGAAAGTCAGAGTCAAGCCTAGCAAATTGGTGAGAAAAGGGTCTTAAACCATCATTAACAGCAACTGAAGACAACTGGTATTTATGGTAATACACGAGCAAATCTGTAATACATCCTCCTCTCTACACAGGATTAAGTCTCAGACTAGTAGCAGAAAATCATGTAAAAAAGGATTCATACACAGCACACAGTCTTAACACGAGTTTGAAAATCTAACCAATGTGGAAGTGGCTTTCTCCATCCTGTTCTCTGACAAACATAACATTTCTGTTTAAACACTGGAAGCAGACATTCTGTTTAGTTAATCCTGATCTGCTGAAGAAGATGTATTAAACCAACACTTGTCACTTTTTAGTAATTCCTTAGAGCGAATAGCGTTTGCAATGGATTTTCTCTGGCAAGGAATGTAACAGAAAGGGATTGTGGTAAACGAAGGAATTCTGCAGAAAAGCCACTCCCAATTTAAAGCAGATAATGAGCACAGAGCTAGTGTGGAAGCAATTAATTCTAATCACTTATGAGACAATAAAATTTAATTATGGGTTCTTTGAAAACTAAAAACCCAGCAATTATTGTTAATAGGCTTTTCTTGATGGCAGATAGTGAACAGAATTTGTGGAGGCTGCTTTTCCTGCAGCTAATTTAAAAAAAAAAAAATCAACTTTTAGCTAAGGATGCCTAGGCTTACACTAATATAGGAAACAGTGCTATTACACTAAGTTTAGATCCCACAGGACAGAAATGCAATCTTTCAGGAAACTCTTGGATATGCTTTTATATAATTGGCATTCTCATCTCTGCTGAGGTTCCAGATCCTTATTATCTGTTCAGAGGTACTTTCGTCTCAGAACAGCTGGATGTCTCCAGCTTCATTTCAGGTTCATTCATGCTAGTAAGAACAGAAATTGCAAGTGGTTGTTTTGTCACGCACTCATTTCAGTGCTGTACCAGCACTCTAGTTGGGGAGTAACAGTGGTGGTAACCCAGACCACAGCAGAACCAGGTGACTCCTGCTCTGTGTCGATGTGGCTGTGGCCCATATTCACTCTCTCCCTGCACCAGGTGCTGCTGCAATTTCAAACAGAGTATGAACTACTTCCCCTCCAGTCTAGCAGCATATCTCACCCAGCCTGAACTACATGAGGAGAGCATGAGGATGAAGGACCATCAGTTAAGTTCTTGTATTTCTTATTTTGATGTTCCACTCATCTGTTTCTCTCCCAGCTAGCTATAGAACATGACCCCTCTTGCACTTGAAATAGCTTCCAGCCCATTCAAAGTACAACAACCTCCGAGGCTATCATATCTACCAGAAATGACTTAAAAGCATTTACTAACAAATGTAAAATAACAAATCTGGAATTTGCCCGGTGACTTCAATGTCAGCCTTTCTTCCCCTGTACTCTCTCTCTGTGTCCTTCAGGGTCTGTGCCTTAGTGCCCTCAGGAGTCTCTATTTTCTCTGTCTGCTTTGCACAGTGTTCAGGTGGTGAACGGCATTAGTACGCTATGTTACTGATGCCCACGATAACAGGGGCATATAGCTCCTCCTCACCACCATTACAGGACTTACCTGTGCCAAGCTCTAACAGCCACGCTTTGCTGCCCATATGAAAACTGCATAGTGGAGACTCCCCACGAGATACTAGTGCTGAGGCACCATGTGCTCGGGTATCCACATAGCACCTCCAAACGAGATATAAATGATACAGCATTGCTGAGACCTTCATTTCAGGATCAGCAGCTCAGGCTAAGCTGCAAAATAGATAAATACCGGTACCTTTATAGCTGTTGGAAGAGCACTACAAAAGATTTCAATGCTTATTTTAGGCTATACTGAGAACTGAGACCCACTGAGAGTAAGAACACACTATTTATTTGCTTCTAGCTGGCAATATCAATGCATTCAAAAATTGACTAAATGCTCAGGTGTGACCCTCAACAAAGGTCACATTTTGATTGCCTCACCTCCACCATTCTGTCTCCCATGAATCACAAAAGGCAGCAAACACTTCATTCCATGCCCCATGATGCTTAGTCAGAACATAACCCACTTTTCTAAGAGTTGTTCCAAGTGCTTCTGTCATAAGAGGATGGATTTTAACGCCTCTCAAAGATGGTGAATAGCAGAGGGCTGCTTTAAGCTATAATGAGGTCTCATTACTACAAGAGATCTTGAAGGACAAGAGCTTGGCAGCATTTAGTAATGCTCAGGAAGTCAGAAAAAAGAACAAGATTGTCTAGAGCTGGAAGAGCAAATGTTTTTCCTGAAAAGGCACCTGATTCTCTATCATTAATATCTTGGGCAATCATTTACACCAGAGGCTAAAAGCAGTGTAAAATCAGCAGAGCACATTATGCTGGCTTTGCACTAGTGTAAGCAACTCTGTGGAGACTGACAAAAACCCATATCCATAGAGTTTAAGAAACTTCATCCTATAGGAGTAAAAAATTGACCTTTAATAACAAGAAACTTTCCCCGGGAGAATGAATTGTGCCAGAACTACAAACTCTTGGCACTTCTTGTAGGCCCCTGCAAAACAGCTGCACTTGCTACTCTTGGATACTCTTTTAGACAATCCAGAGCATTCATCCAAGATTATGGTATTCCCAAAGCACTAGCATTACTCCCTAGCAATTACTCATCTTTTCTCCAAAGGACTTTATCATAAAGTTTGAACATAATTTGCAACAAATGTTTTTTTGTCTCTCAGTTTCATCTTTACAAACTTCCCTGAATTAAAATAGTTTATCTCAACTGGTATTATCAGTCTGCAGAATTCAATATATTTTAATTATGAGAACGAGTGAGAGCTTAGTCTACCTAGTTAACAACAAAATATCATGTTATCCATTTAAATAGGACACATTAAAAGGTTAATATTTAAATTCTTTGCAGTGTAAGGGTGAAACAAATAATATGGCGTAACTAGATTATCCCCTATAAATTACGTTATGCGGTGTTAGACGTTGAGATGCAGAAGGAAGAAAACCTGAGGCTTTGGGTACTATTTGGCAGCTGATTGTTGCAGTACAGCAGATTTCAATGTCCTGCAGATGGCTATAGCAGTAGCATTCCTATGCTTCATATGGCATGACAGCACCTCCTGTCCTTACAGAGACAACAGCACCCCTAATTATGTCTGCTGAAAGCTTCCTGATACCCAGGGCTGGTGTCATAACTATTATCAACAGAAAGAGCCAGAGGTGCCCTCTCCTATTACCAGCTCATCTTGGTTGTTGCATGAGCCCACCCTCCTGCTAGTGGTTCACATCTGACTGGGATACAGGCAGCAGGCATGCACCCAGCCACTGGTACTGAACACACACTGCAGTTGTGGGCTTCCAAATAGTGCTCACTTCCAATCCCTCCCCTACTTTTATGGATCCCTTTATTATAAAGATACAGAGGTTCTAAGCTCCCAGCCAGACTCCTAGATGCCTCTGATGCAAGCACAGAGAACCAAAGCACAACTAGGCTTTTAAACCTTGAGAGTGCAAAACACTGTACGTGGGGGCAGGAACACAAGATGCCCTACAGGCTGGTGGCAACATCTTGTCCAGGAAAACCCAGCAACCTGCAAGCCAAGCAAGACTTACTTCTCTGCTCGCTGCCAAGAGCTCCTTCAGGTCATGGAATCTTTCCTACTTGGCTGCTTCCTAGGGCTTTCAGAAACCTGATTTTGACTCTTTCAAGTGGTCTAAGAGGTTTCTTAAAGCTGTTTACTATTTTTTTTTCACTTCTATAAATATGCTTTCATCTTGCTGTGTTTTAAGACGTCTACTAGGAAAGCAGAAAGTGGTAGCAATAAGTTGTCTTCACTCTCCTACATTCTTTTCTTCTTGCTTTCAACGTGGTATCTAATCACTGCTTTGCTACCAACCTCTGCGGGGGCTGCCTGAGCAACCTCCAAATGATTCAAATGGTGCTAACTGCAGAAGAGTAAATCCAGGAAGGTGATCAACTGGGTAAAGAGCCTGACCTCAATATTCAGCAGTGCGTCCTGGAAAATCAAGCCTCCAGAGCTTCTCAGCACTTGGCACGCTTGGAGAGCTATAGCTCCAGAGAGTGGCTCAGTAGACTGACTACTGAGAAAAAAAAAACATGTCTGTTACTAAAAATTAGCTCCCTTCATATTTCGTCATGGCTCTTGCCACCTTTTCTTGTGCTTATCTTCGAAGCTGTGTTTTGTACTGTCTCTTATACCTTCATGTGTCTCTTTATCAACCCTCTTTTAGAAACACTAAAAAAGAAAAACATTATTTGACTGCTTGTAGATTAGCAAATTTCTTGCTCTGAACAGCACCCTCTTTCATCTGTCATTGTCACCCTCCCCAATATTAATAAGAAAAAAAGCTTGGTACAAAGGATACTAATTGCAATTCTGTTTGGGTTTTTTTTTTTTAGACCTGCATTGATCCCAACAGCTATAGATACTTAAAGATAGTGTCCACATCTTCATTACACAAAGAAGAAAAGCATATCGAGAAACAAATTCAGCCAGCATTCAGTGTTTTCACAAGGTAAGCTGGGGGATGGTTTCCTGGCTCCTTCTGACCATGACAGGAGTCAGAGTTTCATATTGCATCAGTCAGAGAAAAAAAGAACCTTATTTCTTCAGCAGGGGAAGGGGAGGAGACACCAAAAGGAGATGGAGGAAAGGACAGCTCAGGGGATGGTGTGTATATATAGCTGGGTCTGATTAAGTGTGGAAGGACATTAGTGTCAACTGCTTGAGAGGAGTGGGGAAGGGACCAGTGTTTAGCACCAGCAGCAAAACATTAACACTACTTCATAATTACAGAGTACTCAGCATATATTCAGCCCTGGTGTGTTTTTCTACTAAATTCCACTCTAATTATATGAGAGTCTGTGGACACCAAAGAAGCTGTGGTTTAAGTACCTGCAGCTGCTGCAACGAGTGACAACAGGAATGTACAGATACATGTATACATAGATACACATACACCCACACTGTTTGCTAATTGGCAGGAGCACTGTTTAAAGTTGAATTAAAAGCAGAAAAGGTTTTCCCATTTTCCAAAACTGGTAGTCCCTTCTTTAAAGTTCCCATCTCTTCAATGTTTCTTAGCCAGCTGCTCTATCATCTGGCTCCTCACTTACATTTCACATGTCCCTCCTGGGGGATCAGGGCTTCTCCTTTCTCTTGTGTACACGCAGCTGAAGAGAAAGAGCATTCACTTCGTCCTGCTGCTGTCTTCCCACCACTTCCTCACCTCTGAGGTATACAGCAGCTCCACATTAAATGATGCATTCACTGTCAAACGTTACAACGATGGTTTCCTAACAGACTAGTGTTCAGTGTTAAAAAAACCAAAATAATTTAAAACCCAAAAGACCTAAAATTAGGAAGGGGAGAATACAGGCCACACAGAATTTAAGAACGAGTAGCTGTTACAATCCAGGGCATTTATTTCATTTTCAGCCCACGAGAAGAGTGAAAAAAATAGAAGAGGAAGAACAAGAGCATACAGATGTTTTAAGATGTCACTTTGTTCACTACTAGAGGTAAAAGCAGGGTGGGAGGATGTGAGATGACACCAGTTGTTAATGATATTTTTGACACTGAAAAAAAGCGTGCAGGATGCATTTAGAGTGCTGCTTCATTAACCACCATTAGTCATCCATTTCACAAATGAATGGGAAAACACTTGATGGCTTCAGGCTCTTCAAGAGCTTTGGTTGGGTGGGGGGTTTTGTTGTTTGGTTTTTTTAAATAACATGTCTACTCTAAAAGTGCAAAACTCTTCCTATGCACAGCTGGCAGGGTTGTGTCCATCACAAGAGTTAGTACTGAAGAAATGCCCGTGACAAAAGCACTTGGGATGTCAAACAGATCAGAAATAAAAGTCCATGCCTGGTTCAAAATTTGGTCTTGGCACTTAGGACCAGTTGTTCAGAAAGTCCCATGGTACTCAAGGACATCACAGCCTCTACCTACTCCCTTGCACTTGTCAATAACAGCTCTCATCAGATTTTATATCCTTCCTGAAATATTTTAGCATTAATTTTAAAACCTCTAAACTATCTATCCACCCTTATTCTCTCTCTCCACCTGAAGCTTCTTTGGACTCAAGGGAACTTGAGAGCAAACAGAAGAAGCAGCCTAGGTTTGCTCACCTCAACACAGCCCCAAATGCAGTACTTTCAGTGTTGAAAGCTTCAGAAGAAGCACTGCTAGGTGGTACCCAGCTCCACCACCATATATCTAGCACTAGTTGGCAGCAGTATTTCTTGGCAGGGCCTTGAAGTTCGGTAACTATGAGCTAGCAGTGCCCTGAGGTCATCATCTCAGGCAGAGCGTGGCTGGAGGAAAATCCTCCAGTATCCGGGGTGTGCTGTGTACATATTTCAACATGGCAGGAAAAAGACAAACACATACATTCCTTAGCTGGTAAACCTTTAGAGGCAGGCACTGTATATGGTGCAGGATGCAGTGTCATTGGCCACAGAGCTGCTGAAGTCTTTTGCCATGCAGAGAGCAAGGGATAACATGCACCATGAGGCATAGTGGGTGCCTGCTCTGTGGACAGCATTGGCAGGCATTGCAAGAGTTCAAAGAGCAGCAGAGAAAGCTGGAGCAAAAGTGAGGAGGTCACTTAATTGGGAGGGTTAAAGCACTGCAACACTTTCACCTCATTTTTAAAGGATTCGATTTTAATGCCCACAATCACGGCACAAAATGTTGGGCAGCAACACACAGAAGTCTTTGGGGAGTTCTCCACTTTTGAAGCCAGACACAAAGCTGAGAGAGAGCCTTTACGATACAGGGACATGCTGAACCAGAATTTAAAAAATAATAATAGCCTGAAGGAGTGAGCAGAACTTAGAAGCAATTCCAAGGCACACACATATAGACTTCCTCCCATCAACTCTACAGGCTGAAGATGATGATACTTGGCCAGGGTTAAAAAACAAACAAAAAGTAGATGCATCATGTCAGCTGTTGCAGGGAATCATGGTGAGTTCATGTTCATCTGTCTTCAAAGAGCTCCTATCACATTTATCACCATGGCAGGCATCCATGGTATCATCAGGTGGGTCAAGCAGGAGGATATTTAATTGTTACTATGTAAGTCATAAAATCCTCAAAAATCAGCAACGGAAATAGAAAGCTACATGTCTTTCTATGGGAGTTTGGAAAGGCTCTGGCAGACCAGCATGAGAACAGCTGGGATTATGGACCCAAGGAAGGCATTTCTAAGGAGGAACAGGTTTGGTTATGAAAAGAAGGAACAACCCCCAGGTAGCATTGCTTGTATCTCATTCATTTGCTCTGCAATGGTGGTGCCTGGATCCAGCCAGTAACTAAGTAAGACCTAGTAAGTAACTAATATCTGATCCTATGTGGAAATGGAGAGGCAGGGGAGAGGACAGCTTCCCAATGAGCCATCAAAAATATTGACCAGGAATTAGTTTGTGTGAGTTGGAAAAACAATCAGTGCAGATGCTATAAAATATGTGGAAAGATGGTTAGGTAGATGATCTGAGAAGCCCTCTCTTTTGTGATGCCAAAAGCAGTAAAGATTGCAGGTTGGAGGTAGTTCTTCTAGGCAGAGTTTCCATTGTCAAACTGTCTGTAGTGGAAGAGGCTCCTGGAGTCCAATTTCCCAGAGTATTTGACAGCTTCAGCAAAAAGTTTTGTCACCTGTCAATATAAAGCAGAGGAGGACTAAGCATTGCAAAGTCTTCTGCAGAAGGCTGAGTAAGAAAGCAGGCTCCACACTTCTACACTGTCACCCCGAAACTACCCTTCGCAGGTCCATTCCTTGAGTCCGTCCAAATTAATACAAATTTCAAGGTAACTGTGCATGGGTGTTGGCTCCAGCCCTCTGGAGCCTGCTTGTCCAGCTGGAGAGATGTGGAGGTACTGGGCTTCTTTGGCAAGACAGCTCTGTCCCATGAGAGCTGTTTTTTACCCAAGCCTTTAAGAGAACACAGGGTGGTTTTCCTCTCTCAAAATCAGAGATTAAAAGGGTTCAATGAAATGCATCAAGCAGGGGTGGTAATAAATTTTGGATGGGGACCCCTGTTCTGGCTGACAGTGTGTGTTTTGCTCGTAGGCAAAGGATGGGTTCTTCAATTTCCCATTCCTGCTAATCATGTCTGGCATTATCCTGTCTATGAACTTACAGCCTGGCATTCTCTCTGCTCTCCACTCACTCCAATCACAGCAGAAGATTTTGCACAGCTGGACCCCAGTTGAAGTCACTGGGTTCCATGTCAGCGCCCACCAAAATCAACAGGCATTTGGCTGCTGTGCTTAATGAGAGGCAGATGAGACTCTTTTGTGAGAGTTGAAGGCACTTACAAAGGAAGTCAAGGTGCTGGCAGGAGGAGTCTCACTTTGCATTACCAAATATCTCTTCCCCTATCTGTTTGTCAAAGGGGTGTGTCAGGAGCTACAAACACATAATGACTGGCAGCTGGGGACTACAGCAGGACAGGCAGCAATTCAGCTTGGATGGCACTTTGGAACTGGATTGCCCCAAGGATCATTCAAGAAAGCCCAGCTACTTCCTCCTGTGAGTTTTAAGGACCATACTGGAAAAACATCCCACTAAAAAACTGTTCACATGCATCATTTAAACGTGTTACAGGCAATCCTGCACAAGAAGTTTGCTCTGAAATGAAAATAATACAGCAACAACTTTAGCTGCCGTACAGGACTCATGATTTCCTTGTTTTTTGTTTTACTTTGAGCAATGTTATTTCGTATAGTAGCAAAAAGAAAATACATTAAAAAAATTGTGTTGCCATGATTTTCAGGCACATTATTATTTGTCAGAGATAATGAGGGTCCAAACAGACTGGAATCTAAGGTCACAAGTGCTTGAAAGCTCTGAAGGTTCTTATGACTAAGAGGAGAAAGAACAACATGGGAAGTACCTGGAAATTAGTGAGCAGAGCAATGCCGCTGTCAATTGCCATCCTCCGGATCACATAATTATCATGGACAAACTCAGTGTTGCTGTTAGACAGGTTAATCACCAGATCTATTTTTCCATCCTTTACCAGCCTGAAGAGACAATGCCCAAGACAGCATCACAGTGTGTCTCGCTTAATGAAAATCTGACCAATGAAGGTGAACAACACTGAAAATTTTCCTTTGAGTTTAGTCTTAACATCCCAAAAAAAGCATGGTTGAGGGGTTAAGGCACTAAGCTGCAACTCAGGAATTTCTGTTCTATTCAGTGATGCAAAGCAATATTCAGCCTTCATACAGCTCAGCACAACTGTTAAAGGCATGACTGACTGTCATTAAGGGCTAAATATTCAGATCTGACGTATCTTTGTGTGAAAATGTAACATGGAGCAATACATCCATGCCATATTAAATGGGACTGTTCAATGGGATGTTCATTAATTAAGCTGAAACCTCCCTGCTGTGGCAATTCCGGACAGAATCAGATAAAACAAAACTTTTGGATTGAATAAAAAGTCCCATTAAATCCCAGTCATTGATCTCAACAGTAATTTGCCCTTGCTGTCCTAGATGTTAACACAAATTTGACAAGGTAAGTAGAGCTCTTACCTCCTGACCAGAGGGAGGTTCGGACTCTGGCTTTCCTGTGATGGCCATGCCACAGGATTTGCCAGGATACCATTAGCATTGAGCCAGTCCGAGGTTGCTTCTGTGGCATAAAGCTGTTCAGGAACACACACCAAAAAAAAAAAAAAAAGGTTACTTACTGTGCACTTTTTAATAGCAAAACTTTCAATTTATTTCATGTGGGTCTGGCCCAACATACAGTCTGATTGTCACAGCTGATTTTGGAGGGCATTTTTCACCACAAGGGTATCTCTCCAAGCAGAGAATAGCATGACTTTCCCAACTTTCTGTTATCTGTGGTTTGCTGTGAATGATAGCCAACGACTGGTACTAACACATCCAGAAGCAGTTAAGTGGCTTACGAAAACCTAAATCCCTCTGGCTTTCAATGGTTCAATAATGTATACCTTTTTTGTCTTTTTTTTTTTTTTTTTTTGCCTAGTACTAGGTTTCAAAAGGCAGAACTTTAAATCCAGTAGTTACACTAATGCCACTCAGGAAAATAGTAGTTAAATACTTAATACTAAAAAGCTCTCACCAATCTTCTGTGCCTGCATCGTTACAAGAGGAATGTAACACCACAAATTTCACGTGTCTGCAGCTTGTGAACATCACTGAAGATGAAGCACTGTAAAGACCTTCTCCATACAAAAGGCCTCCCCTTCCTGTCATACGTGCAATCCTGCTGGCATTTCTTTCCTTGTAGAACTTAGAGGAGCTTATAACGTGACATCCTGGCTGCAGGCTGATAGCAGAGCCAGGGTGATTCTTGCCTTCATGACAGTCCCATATGTTCAATTAAACAATCATGAAAACTTTTAATTGGATGATACCTGCTGACTTTATAGATTACTCAGCTAAAAATCCCTGACGTACATTAGAAATGTCCTTTTTTCTCTACCTCCAAATAAACTCCAATGTTTCCACTCCTGTAGCAGGCTGAGTATGTTTCAGATTTTGAAAACTCAAACTTTAAATAACTGAAACCACCTACCTTAAAACCTTCCTCATACAGTAGTTCTGCTACACTAAGGAATCCGGGGCGGAAGGACTTCTGAAAAAGGAAGTTTATTAGACACAGCATCAAAGCTAGAATTTAGAAACGGTGATTTTGTTGGGGCAAGAGGCAAATAAATCTTTCTGCGCTGAGAGAGTGTGTGTGTGCACACAGAAATGTCTGAATATGCATATACAGTGCTATTCCAAGAAAACTCTTTAGATCCTGAAGCACAAGTCACTCCCAGCTAATATATATTTTGTTACAACACCAGGGTAAGTGTTCTCAAACCAAGTTTGACTGCAACTACAGAAGACTTACTACTGCATATTAAATATCTGGGCAGTTGCCTTCTCAAATACACCAGCTAGAGTCTCCTCTGCTCTTCATTAAATATTTTTTCAATCATTGCTGAAACATTTGGCCTTGTCTTCTGCTAGGTAACATATATAGACAGGCTTTGGGCTGCCTTTGCATGCTCTGTTTGCAAATTCACATGAAAAACAGCCTGTGTATGTGTGAGTTCATTTCTAATTCACATGGACATATGGAAATGGAAAGCACAAAACCACTCAGGAGACTGGGACACCCTATTCCCATGAAGAACTGAGCACCCAGGTGTCTTTTAAAGACTCTCTCATACATAATGCGTACCCAGATCCAGCATGATTTAGAAGAAGATGACCTCCTGTAGTCATCTGCACTTGAACAAGCCATTTTAGAGCGACAGCTGAGTGAAAATTTGATCCCAACATAACTCTCTTCAGGATGTTGCAGGTACAGAAGTGCATAGCTCAGATGCAGCACATGCCCTTCCCACTGCCAAGGCAGGCCAGACCTTGCTTTTAACCTTAGCCTGGTCTGGCCATTTGCAAGTAAGATTCTTGCAAGCTCCCTTGTTGCTGCTGGAGCTACTGATAGCTTAACCTTTATGAGTGAGAGTACAATATTCTGAAGGGTGAACAATTTCCTACCAAGTATGAAGAAAAAGAGTCAACAGGTTTTTTTTTCCAAGCACCCTGGAAAGAACCTCATTCTGAAAACCATCTCTTTCTGTACACTAACTGGAAAATATAAATATACAACGTGACAATGTTGGCAGCTTTCCAGTCAGAGAGAATGGTTCTGCCTTCTGGTCAGGGGGGTTGGCTTTCACAACAATATTATAAAATTCTATCAAACGTGTACTGAACACTTGTGACACATAAAACAGCCTCTCCATGAAAAAAAATTACAGCTGTCAGCTTGTATCAGAGCAGTCTCAGATTTACAAGCTGGCTGAAAAAACCTGTGTAAGAAACCATTAGTTGCTAAAGGTGAAAAGTACAAGCAGATTTATTTAGTGGAAGGTATTTATTGTAGGAGAATTGTATTCTTTTTCCTTTATTGGAAAAGTTCTTTTTCTTATAACCTCTCTCTCACGTTTGCTAGCATGCCTTACTATTTGTAAAGGACTACTTCCTCAGTTAATTCAGTACAGCTACACCAGTTCTCACTAAGACCAGTTTAAAACAAAGTCACGTCATCTCCTGTGATAATCTCGACTTTTGTATCCAAATCCACTGTGGAGCATTCAAAGAAATCTGGTATGTAAGGAACCAAGGCAGAAGGTTACCTTGAAAAACAGACTTGGAGTGCTGGGATTTAAAAATAAAATACTCCATCAATGCTTTCCGCATCTCGTGGTCACCAGCACAGATGTAAGACAGATGCACTCCATCCCAGAGATATCACTGAATAGCCCAATCAGGAAAGAAAATAAAACGAGCTTTTCAACTCCTCTTACTTAAAATATAAATTATTTAATGGCAGGCTCAGGGTTTCAGCATCACAGATTTCTCCAAATTGTGAAAAGAAAGGAGGTCAGATTATCAGCTTGCATAAACTGGCAGAGATTTGTTTGTCTAACAAGAAAGCCGTACTCCATTTGCACCGGGAGAGCATCCGGCCCTTAAAATCCTGGGGAACCGTGACCTGTGCAATGTCAGAGTGCTCACTACTGAAGGACAATCATAGAGTCGTCTAGGTTGGAAGGGACCTTCACAATCATCTAGTCCAACCATCGACCATCACCCCTTTACAGCAACAACTTTTAAACATGAGGTGATCGTGCAGAGGGGTGACCTGGTATCTGTCCTTCTGAGCTTTTTGCCTCTGAGGGTACACTGACAATGCTGCCACTTTGAGGTAGATGACCTCCTGAGTGTGACTAAAATGAGAACAATGCTGCTGGTGTTCACAGCCCACCTCATGCCTCATTCCTTGTGCCTCTGGTGTCTGCAGTGTGGGGCTCCCCTTTCCTCCAGCCTGTAATACCCAGGGATAGTCTACACGTCAGGTCTAGGTCAGCGTTTCAACCTTCCCTTCTCACAAGGCTTTATTTCCCCTCTGTTTGGAAAAAAACCATTGAAAAGTAGGTAGGTGACAAACTCCAGAGTGGTGAGGGAGCAGTATGTGGTTCTCAGCATTAACTTTACACTTCTTGTTTTGGAATTTAATTACGTAAGAAATATGCTAAGATGAAGAGAGACCTTCAAGTGATTGATCTGTTGTTTTCAAGTTTCTCTTGCAAGAAGATGAACTGTAAACCCCTCATTAAAAAGGACAGAATCTTGTTATTTTTAAAAGTCGCAGGAGGGGGACAGGGGATGGAAGTGAGCTTTTGGGGTTGTTTTATTTTTCTTTTGTCCTTTTTTTCCTGAAGACCTCTGTACAAAGAACATTTGGCTCTGTTTAACAGATACTGACACAGAACCTACATAAATGCTTTCTACAGCTAAAATTACTCTTTGCTGCCTGTTCTCTTTTAGCTGCTATTGGGTAAATAGGCTTAAATTTTAAACATTAGGCTCTCTGCTTTTTTCTTCTTCTGGCTTCTCTTTTCCCCCTTTTTAAATGCTATTTTAAAATCTGCAGTGATTAGAGATACAGTAGACATACAGTGCCAACTGCCCAAAGTTTCATACTGAACTTTTAAACTATCTAGGTACCAAGCAAAGACTCTTCTGCTAATTTGAGGTAACAGTGCAACAGCTTTAATCTATAGATGTGTGTATGTATGTGTATATTTAATCCATGTTATCAGAAGTCACGTTCATTTCTGGCCACTTTTCACACACTTCCTTCATATCCTCTGCTGGCACAGACAGCCCAACACATTTTTCACATCCCAGTTGTCTGACAGGAAAATTCATCTATTCTATTTTTTTGTTTGTTTTATAGGCTTTATGCAATCATGTAGGGCATAAACTTATTACAAGCACAAGGGGAAAATGGCACCAGGCGATCAGTTGTCTTTATGGGCCTTAAGAATATTCTAGTTGCAGTGGAAATGTCTGATTTTTGAGGAACATAAACATCTCAAAGTTTACAAGTGTATCTGACTTCAACAGCTCCTGCAGATGGTAATTATCCTGAGATAAAGAACCAACACTTTTTGATCTTCTGCCGAGCTACCTCTTCATCCTGAAATGCACATCCTCCCTACTGATACAGAACCATGAATGGTTCCTCAGGCAAACCCATTGGGAACTCCCTCAAGTAAAGGCTGTTTGCAGCAGCCACTGCACTGGAGAACATTCCTATAATGACACCATTTAAATTTTCTGTCACAAATAGCAACTTTGAGGGATGCTGACAGCAAGAGATGAAACCCTAAAGACCAAGATCTAGTCTGCTATGGAATCACTGGACCTGCAGAATCTGTGCCTGAGAGGCAGTCCCTAATAGGGGAGAGCTCTGGCAAGATAAAGAAAACAGAAATATTACTACACAAATGTAGCATTGGTTCTTCCTTTCCACGTTACTTACTCCTAGTGATAGAAGCTGCATGGTAGGCAACAATATTGGCCATGCACCATCATCAAACAGGGAAACTGGACACAGTGAGGCCCCACCTGTAGTATTGTGTCCAGTTCTGGGCTCCTCAGTTCAAGGAGGACAGGGAACTGCTGGAGAGGGTACAGCAGGGGACCACAAAGATGGTTAGGGGCCTAGAACATCTCACTTATGAGGAAAGGTTGAGGGACCTGGGTCTTTTTAGTCTGGAGAAGAGAAGACTGAGGGGGGGGATCTGATCAATGCTTATAAATACTTAAAGGGAGGGTGTCAAGAGGATGG
>JAOXJM010000079.1:42433868-42448566 GCA_026413425.1 Tringa solitaria
GGATAGAGTGCACCCTCAGCAAGTTTGCTGATGACACCAAGCTGTGTGGCGCAGTCCGCACACTGGAGAGAAGGGATACCATCCAGAGGGACCTGGACAGGATGGAGAGGTGGCACATGCAAACATCATGAGGTTCAACAAGGCCAAGTGCAAGGTCCAGCACCTGGATCATAGCAATCCCAAGCACAAATACAGGTTGGGTAGAGAATAGATTGAGAGCAGCCCTAAGGAGAAGGACTTGGGGTATTGGTGGACAAGAAGCTCAACAGGAGCTGGCAATGTGTGCTTGCAGCCCTGAAAGCCAACCAAATCCTGGGCTGCATCAAAAGAGGCATGGCCAGCAGGTCCAGAGAGATGATTCTGCCCCTCTATTCCACTCTCGTGAGACCCCATCTGGAGAACTGTGTCCAGTTTTGGAATTCTCAGCACAAGAAAGGCATGGACCTGATGGAGCAGGTCTAGAGGAGGGCCATGAAGATGATCAAAGGGCTGGAGCACCTCTCCTATGAAGACAGGCTGGGAGAGTTGGGGTTGTTCAGCCTGGAGAAGAGAAGGCTCTGGGAACACCTTATAGTGGCCTTCTAGTACCTAAAGGGGGCCTATAAGAAAGCTGGAGAGAGACTTTTTACAAGGGCATGTAGTGATAGGATGAGGGGTAATAGCTTCAAACTGAAAAAACCGTAGATTTAGATTCACTATTGGGAAAAAATTATTTATTATGAGGGTGGTGAGACACCGGAACAGGTTGCCCAGAGGAGTTGTGGATTCCCCAGCCCTGGAGGTTTTCAAGACCAGGCTGGATAGGGCTTTGAGCAACTTGATCTATTGGAAGGTGTCCCTGCCCATGGCAGGGGGGGTTGGAACTAGATGATCTTTAAAGTCCTTTCCAACCCAAACCATTCTATGATTCTCTACATCTTAAACTACTACTGGCATTTGCATGAGGACAGCATCCTTGCTGCTAAAAAAATAATCTATTTTTAAATCCAAAGACATAATTCTGTTTTTGGAAGTCGTAACAGTGCAGACAAGATAATACTGTTTCATGACACCTAACAATGACCAACTAAAATGCGATAGCAGAAATTTATTGCAAAAGGTTTCACAAAAAATGTGATGTATCTTTGTGACTTCTAGATCAGTTTTGCTTCTGCAAGTGAAGAGAAAATTTTTACAGTGGCCAACTCTACAGACTGAAGCACATGTTTTCTCGAAAAGTAACAAGCAACAAAGCCTTCCACCAGCTCCCTAACTTTTGTCTGCCCCAAACGTGAAAAGGCATCAGCAGTTGCAGGCTCTGGTACTCCAAATAAATCCTATTTCAAACTTAGTCAGTCATGTTCTATCCAGGATTTAATCTTGGTCAGGCCATGATACTTGCGTCACTCTGCAAGTAAACATGGCAAGATTATATTTCAGTCACTAAAGCTAAAATGGTGGGACTCCGAATCCACAAAGGAGCAGCTATGTTGAGAAAGAAGAAAAGAGTTTCATAGTCCCTTTTCAGAACATTTAAGAACTACTGGAGAAACAAAATCCTATTTCTATGCAAATATTCCTAGCAATAAAAATATAAGAGGACAGAAAATATGATGCAATAATAACGAGAACCAGGTTTAACTGGAATACTTTTCAAAGTTCAGCATTTCCAAAGGTATTAGCAGGTTTTTATATTCGACAAATCCACACAGAACACAAGCAGTATAAAAGGCTTTGTAGTGAAGTTTTCAAGAATATAGTTGGGGTTTCCGCTCTGTAGCCAGCATTCCCAGGAGAGACAAAACTCTTGACAGTTTAGCCAACAACAGTGCAGAAGCCAGAAATTTAGAAAACAGAAATTTATAAAAATAAATAAGACTTACAAAAATAAAAAAGCCTCAGATAGAATTTCAGATAATGCCTATCTGTAGCACCAAAATAAAACGTAAAGCTCCTTCTAGACTGACTGGCTGGCCAACAACCTGAGCTGGCCTGGGCCACGGATTTGGCTTGCATTTTAATAGGTTTGAACATTTTATTAGTAGAAAGATGTTAGGTGTTTTCTGTTTCCTCAATTTTCACTTGCTATGGAAGCTACTAAACTTTGAAAGTTTCTGTATAAACATTTCTCACCATCCATTGTATTTTCTGCACTGCTGTTCTAGATTTTTATGATTAGGAACTTGAATTAATGTTTTTCTTCCACTAAGCATTCAAAAATATCTACAGTATGCTCCAGTATTTTGAGTGCTATATAAGCTTAGTAATTATGAAAAGTAAAATCTTGGCTCCACTGAAATCAAGGATCCAAAACTTTCACCCCCATTTTAACTGGTGGTGCAGATAAAGGGGATTCCATGCATTCAACAGCCCATGTCCCAAATCCTGAAGATAAAATCTGGGGAAGGCACTCAAAACACAAATTTGTACATGTCCATACATATATTAAGTAGTATTATGAAACAGCTTGAACTTCAGTGTTCAATTCTGCAGGTGCATATTTATTATGCAGTTTATAAACATGATTCAGAGTATGTTAGAAGTAAGAAAAAAGGGAAGATTAATTTTGTTAATAATCACTCGATAATTTTCCTTCGGTTTTTCTCTAAAATTCCCAATATACATTATCTTGACAGAAACTACAAAAGGTCAATTGGTCTTTTGACCAATGAGTAAATTGTTCTCTCTGGACATTAAAGTACTAATTGCCTATTAATGTGCCAGATGCTGGCTCTGCTGTGGGTTTTTTGGTGTTCTTTTGGAAACCATACCTTAATCCCAACATATCTGGATGGAATAATGGGATGTTCCAGTGTAGGGAGGGATGACTCATTAATCTCTTTTCCAGTCATCACTTTTGTGGCTACATCGATGAAATCCACACCCAGAGTCTTCGATACAAAAGGGAAGGAGCGTGAAGCCCGCAAGTTGCACTCTATCACCTGATGGGGTTAAAAAGGAGAAATACCAGGGTCAGGCACTGTGCAGTGAAGAAACTGATTCATATTTCTGGAAATCAGTCCTTGCTCCTCTTGGCAGAGATGCTCTTCAGTTTGCCAAATAAGAGACACAAAAATCGTGTTGAATATTACAAACAGCGATGAGGAATGAGTAGTGGCCAGCTTGATGTACAAAAAGTCTGATGTTCTGCAACTGAGTTTCACCTCTATTGTCTGAAAATGAGAACTGAGAGTAAGCTAGAGGTTACTTTGGAAAACATGCTGTACTATACCCTAAGTTAATGTGCAAGAGGCATGGAAACCTATGCACAGGCACTAGGTACAACCTTTAGAAGCCCACTTTGTTCTTTTTCCATGGTAATTGCATTTCATGAATGACTGGTCTATCCTTACCTTCTATCTACATGCAGAAGTCATTCAGTGACCCAAGCAAGAAACAAAGAAGTTCTGCATCCTGCTTAGAAGCACACCATGGAGTTCATTAGCAAAAGAGGAATTACTGTGAGAATGAAGGTGGAATGGAGGGGAGCAAGAACAGGAAAGTTAAGACTGAATGGAAAAGAGGGGTTTATCCAGAGAAAAGGCAAGCACAACTGAGAAAAAGGAAGGAAGGAAAAACTCCATTCTCTCCCTCTATATAGTTTCTAAATAACTAGGTATTTATCTTCACCAGAAGAAAGGTGAAGAATGGTAAGCACATTTTTCTCAACTATATAGTCCAAGCAGGATCTTTCACCAATAATGCATCTCTTCTATACCATGTCAGGTTTTCTTTCCATTCAGTGCTTCTTCAGTCATACTCTGCCCACATTCTTCTGGCCATCTTCCATTACCAACTGCCACCCATAAAGGGTCAGACTTCTGCTGAACTTCTGCTACTGATAGTATAAGCCATTAAGATGGTCGTAGTAGCTAAAGGCTTAAACACTTAAATTGTCTTGCTTTCTCTCCAATGCCTCAGAAGGCTTATTTTAGTGTTCAAAACAGCTAAAGATGAGAGAGGATATCGGAGATCTAAAAGCACTGATATTGAGTTCATAGGATGAGGCGCAGGCCCCAGTGCTGTCCATCATATTCAAAACTGATAATTTTGGGAAGGACAGCAACCCACAGCAAAACAAAGCTAGTGCTGACAGGCAATGCAACCAGATTCACTTCACCCTCAAGGTGAAGGCAAGGGAGGAGGCTCCCTCTCACACAGACAGGGAGAGCTGCGTGACTAAGGGTGGCACAGGTGAGCCCCACATCACCAGACAAAGCAGGTTAGAAACTCACAGCTGCTACTGCCACAGAGTTTCCATGGCAGAGCGTGCAGGAACCATGCACCTAACTATCCAAAGCAGAGCCTGACTTCCCCCAACAGTCAGAAGAACTCTTACCAACACATCGTTGCCTCGCACCAAGAACTGAATGTTGAATGGACCAGAGATGGCAAAGGCATTTGCAATCTTTTTTGTAGCCACTTTTACCTATAAAAATAAATAACTAAAGTAAAAAATGTGTGTGTACATAATAAATAAATAAATTCCACAAAATAGCATCACGGCAATAAATCACCTCGCATATGGATTCCTTTAAATGTCATATATCTCTGCCCTAGCATGTTTTTTCTCTATATCCTCATTTTGGCAATAGCATTATCTTTCAGAATCAAATATGTTTTATATGCCTGGTAACCTACAGTTGGAAGTGCTTTTTGAGGGCAAAGTAAAAATTAGCTTCATGTGTGAGAAATCAGGGGAAAGAAGGAGAAGGAGACAAAACAAAAGTCTGCCCTGTCTGTAGCAATTCCTACACTGAAGCACACTGCAGCCTTTATACCTTTGTTGGTGAAATAATGAATAATGATGTTTTGCCACTTGAGATCCACTAGTCAGTTTTACAAGTGTCCCAAAGGTCTTTCACCAACATGCCTGTCCCATCACAGATCAATGGGAGGTGTCTTAGCAGATACACTCTAGAACAAAATGGGAGAAAACACTATGGTCTTATTTTCTAGGTTTTCCAAGAAATATGTACCATTTCAGTATGAGCACTTGAATAGCTTTGCTCCAGATGAGTATTTTCAGAAACAAGGCCTTGGACATTCTTGTAAACAGATTTGGAGCACAGACCACTGCATTAGAGCTCTTGCTAGCTTCCAAGCAAACCCTCAACAGGATAACATTATGGGGGATGACACATTTCATTTAGAAAATCCATTTTGATAACTAACTCTGTATGACTAAGTTTTTTCTTGAAAGGGGAAAAAGTCAAGATTAGGTGAGATTCATTCATCCTGATATCATTTCTGGAAAAGCAAGCAGCTAGAAAGTCACATACCTTATCTAATCATTTAAGGATTGTGGGAGGAAAGGAAGTGGAAAATGAACCGTGGCGTATATATGAATTAGACAATCCTCTACTGCTATGAAAGCTGGTTCTAAACCAACGAAACAAAAAACTCAATGAGTCTGAAAGTGTGTACATCTACAGCTTAAATTAATGGGATACAGTTCAGATGATCTTATGTACAGAATAGCCAGTCACAGGGGGCACACTGACATCCTATACTTGCACAGATCACACTGGCCTTTAAAAAAAAACATTGGTGATTTGATTTCTCCATTGTTGATTGAGTTCTCCCAAGCAAAGGGGGAAAGCAGATTCAAACCCTTATTTTATTTTCTCTTTTCAGTGTTAGTGCAACACCTACCTTCTCCAAGGCTCCCTGGCTAATAGTCTGTGTGGGTAACATGAGGGTGGCATCTCCAGAGTGAACACCTGCATCTTCCACATGCTCTGAAATAGCATGTGAAATAACCTGCACACAGTAACAAGAACAAGAGAGCAGTCAGTCACCTCACCCTCTCTCACAAACAGCATCTCCATCACCAGCCCAGCACAGTCTCCTGAACAGAGCTGTATCCAAAAGAGGATACAGACGGGGGGGGGGGGGGGGCCGGGGAATTTCCCAAGATTTTGGGGATAATAGGCTTGAAGCAGACAGTGTCTTTTATACCATGGTGAATGTGATACCATGTGAATGTGATAAAACCTATCACAACCTGGAGATCCTAAGGCTTCCTTCCCCTCTCTAACACTCATTGACTCAGAACGTAAAAGTTAATTAGGCTTTAAATCAGCTCTCTAAGTTCTGCTTGTCATGAACACAAAAAAGTTGTCATTCCCCAAAAGAAACAAGTATGGACTAACATAATTTGTATATTATTCCCTCCTTTGCCCTCCCCCCATTCTTTTGTGGTGTTTTAATCACGGAGAAAAGCCAGAGGAGGAAATTCAGGCCTAAGGATTTAAATTGAATGAATTGCATCAAGGCGCACTACCCTAATAGTGAGAAAGTGATCTTGTCTGCTGGTTAAAAATGAAGATTGAAAATAGAGTATTTCTGTTAAATGTGAAGTTTGTGAATATTTCTGCAAGAACTGTCTGTGTTGTGAAATGTAATGAAACGCAAGGTGATATTGTAATAATAAAGCAACTGTGCTAATATTGTAACGCATGCTGATACTATTCTGATGAAAGTAATTTGCAAAGCCAGTGATTTGCAAATCTAGTAAAAATGATATTCTAAAGGATTCATTCATATGGTTAAGCAATGCTTAAAAAAATAACTATTTAGATATATACAATAAGGTAGGTTGAGCTTTTCAAACATGT
Source organism: Tringa solitaria (assembly GCA_026413425.1). Taxonomy (NCBI): domain Eukaryota; kingdom Metazoa; phylum Chordata; class Aves; order Charadriiformes; family Scolopacidae; genus Tringa; species Tringa solitaria. The sequence continues at coordinate 42,440,468 of JAOXJM010000079.1, forward strand.
TGGTTTTGGACCTAAAATACATTAATCTTTTCTTGTCTCTAGTCTTCTCAGCATGAATCCATGGCTGTATAGTACATCATTCAAACCACACATTTTTGCACATCTCCGATCCTGAAAAACAAGTTTAATATTAAAGAAAAGCTAAGATCTTACTCTTCCTGCCTTGGCTACAGCATCCATTTCCACCTCACGGGCATCTTCAATAAATTTAGTGAGTACCACAGGGTGATCCTGTCATCAAGACAACATAAAAGAAGAAAGTTTTTATTTGAGAATATTTAGGGACCATCCAAGTGCTCCACTATTCATCACTGGAAAACTTTTGGAAGCAGAATCCTACAAGATCAATCTGTTAATATCCTTATTTCCACAGATAAGTGAACTTTGCAAAGAAATAATGGGGGGAAACTTGGAGTGATTTCCCCAAAGCCACTGGCATTAGTTTTCTCCATATGAGAACGTCATATGACAGGAAAATTTGGGGCAAAACCACAAAGAGTTTTTAAGTGAGATGATGGCAAAAAGAAGACAGTGAGGCATATGCATGGATCCAGTGACCTCTGATTCTGTCTCCCAAAGATGGTCCTTACCTCCAAGATCTGCAGTTCTTCCTCCCTCTGAGCTTCCCAGCCACCTCACTGGACATACCGCTTCACAAAGTAATTGATTTTCTTGGCATACTTAATGACTTTGTATAGTGGCTGTTTGCTATTTTAGAGAGTCATACATTTTAGGCAACTGATCCATTCATTTCTCATTTCTCTGCCTGGTTTCCTAGGTCTCCCGGGGAGAGGTTGCCACTAATTATAGCTGGCCAAGAATGACCTGTCCTTGACTCCCAATGCATTCCCTGGTACACTGTTTTCCTTCTTTGCTTCCTCCTCTTCCTGCCTATCTCCGGGATGCTAGCACACGCTTCCCACTCTCCTCTAATGCCGCCTTCTTCCAGCCACCTGCTCCAACAGACAGTTAAAAATCTAATCCGCATTCCTCCTGGCCAGCTTTATGTCTCAACATTTTACTTGTCCCATCCACTATTAACTACCTGGTTATTTATTAGAGAATAAAATGGAATAAATGACAGTCTGTGCATGCTCAAAAGGCTCCTCTTGAAAAAATATAAAGCAACTCCAAAAGTTACAAGACGCAATTCCTTACATTTATCAGTACAAGGGTAAATTCACAGGCAAGGACAATGCCACAGCCTACACTATTTCATAAATTTAGTGGCTTATGTCTTGTAACTTTCTGTCTTGCTGCAGTTTTTCATCAGGAGATTTTATATGTGCATACAACCTTGTTTACTCCAATCTGTCTCAACTCGCACAAGAAGTTTTGAGCATTATTGACAACATAAATGCCATAATGACACAACACCATAACAGCAAAGCAGCTAAAACAACAGAGTAACACTGGTCAGGCACTTTATCTGGAGATGCTCTGTTGGACGGAGCAGAAGCAGGTACGGCTTTGTAACCAGAAAAATGAAGCCCACGTCCCACAAAGATGGTCACGTTCAGTTGTATGCTCACAACTAACATTGCTAGCTTCTGTGGAACTACTCACAGGCCACAAAGCCTCGACAAGACTAAAAAAGTCCTCCCTAATTTAGAAGCGGAATACAATACTTTTGTTCAGGTTTGCTCCAACTATACTATAGATTTGTCAATAGAAAATACTGGATGGTGAAAGAAGTCTTCCCTTAGCAGTCTGACTGCAGTAGCAAAAATTTGGCATGTAAATCTAGTTTAAGTCTCTGCAAGATCAGGGCAAGGGCACCCAAAGACTCACAGTGTGCCACCGGTCATGTTTGCAGCAAGTGTCAGTGCCTTGTTTGTGCGGCAGAACTGGACATCGTAAGTATCCCATAGGAACACCCGCTCTCCCCTAGGAATGCATCATGTATTATCAAAGACTCCACAATTTCAACTCCCAGCAGGGCCTCCTATACCAAGGATGAGACCTCTCAGCAATTGACAACAACATTACCCACTTCAAGTCAACCAAGCTGTGACAAGTTAAGATGACCAAAGGTCACTTTCCTGGGCTTCAGCTTCCTATAGGGTATCCATTGCCATCATAAAGCCATAGGGACATGAGAAAGTGATCTGTCCCACAGAACGTGGCTTAAGGCTCCTGCCTGGTCTGATTCCGTAAGTGTGTGGGAAACACAAAGCAGACTACTTCATCAAGTACAGAGAGAAGCTAGGTGTTTCGGGAGGATGAGCACTGCTAAGAATCTGCCTTCTACCACAGGTTGACACTGTAAGTCTTTTGAGAATTAGTTATATAATTCCTTCTGATGGAAGTAACAGTGGTACTCTCCTGCTTTCAAAAATCCCTTAAAATTTGTTAAAAGATGATAATTAGTGGTCTGCTTGCCTTACACTAACCTATAGGTGTTTTCAGGATATTATTTCTTTGCAAGGTATTTCCCTTTCATTCCATCCTTTCTTGCTGAAATGCCAAGCTTTCATCATTTGCCTCATGCACCTAAAAAACACATGGTTTTGTTCTTGCTCAAGCTTTAACCACCTAAGAAATCCCCTGACTACACAGCAGTATGTCTGGCTTCCACAGCCAGTCGTGTTTTCAGGGTGTTCCTCTTTGACTTAGTTAAACAATGGAGGTTGAATGAACATACAGAATTCAAAGTCTGACCTTTCAACAGTCTCTGAGTTTGGCCTCACCTTTTCATCTGTTGTCTTCTGAAGGTTCACCCCACTCCCCCCCCCCCGCCTTTTTTTGGGGGGGGGGGGATGGTCACTGTGCAGAACAGTACTGTAGCACCATAAACACTGCTGTCACAGGCATCTTGGAGTTAAAAATAACTTTCTCCTCCCATATTCACACCTTTCCAAACATCCCTTGTTCAGTAACACTGATAGAAAGTATAGAAGAAATTCAGGCATAGAGTTGTTTACTACATTCTGAATCATTCATGTCTTTGGGAAATTGTTCAGATTTTTTTTTCTTTTCTAAATTTCAAAGTACCAGACCAAATCCTTCCCTTTGCTAGAAAAAATACGCTTTAAAAATCCCCAATGAGTTTTTGAAAAACATTTAAAACAGAAACCAGAGCTTTTATCTTCTGCACTACATACTCTACAGATCAATAATCCCACTGGATTAACAGTGAGCAGGCAGCAGTCCTGCTTTTGTATCAGAGGAACATGGAACTCGGTACGTGATGTGGAGAGTTAAAGCTCATAGCAAAATCTTGCTAACGTTCCTGCATTTAAAAGGATGGAGGGGTGGGTGGGAAAGTCATTGGTGAGAGAGAAGTTGCTTGGATGAAGTTTTAAGTTGTTCAAAGAAGCCACGCAAACCAGTTCAGAAATTGGGTGAAAGATGTTATCAGTTCTATGCTGGTTGATGCAACCAGCTACTAGCAAGCTTGGATGGGGTAGGAAGGGTCTCAGCCCACTAACCTACATTTATTTATATAATTAACTGGTCAGAAATGGATGCCTATGTACAACAGCTAACTGCCGTCTCTGCTCCATGCAGGCATCCCAGTGGCATCAGTAAGGATGCTTGCACAGGCCCCCATGGTCTGCCTGTTAGGGAACAAACTGATGAGTCAAACTCTAATTTCACTGGCTCCCCCCCAAACAAGGAAGGGAATGAGCAAGGAAGACCCAACACAGAAACAAAGAGATGGAAAACACAGTAGGGGGTGAAACAAATACAGGTAGCACAAAAAGAAAAAGCAGTAGCAGCACTAAGACCAGTACCTGAGAAACTCTAGTGGCTTCTGCTAAGAACTTCTTCATTTCCTCTTCAGTGAATACTACATTCATTGCAGACCCACTGTGAGAATGTCAAAGAAAAGAAAACAGGTTAGCTTCCCTCATGACTTCAAGGAAGATATCTGAGAGTTAGACACCACAGCACAGGGTTGCCAACTACCTTTGTATGACAGACTAGCCAAGCGACCTCCTGACTCAAGCTACTTGCTCCACTCTTGACTGAAAGAAAGGCAGACTTGGTGCCTAGTGAACCTCCATGATACTTTCCAGAGAGACGGGTGATTGCCAGAACCATAACGAAGAATCAAATGAAGAACTGTGGTTGTGTAGCCTTAGCACTGCTGCCAAATTCTCTTTCTGGCCCAAGCCTTCAAAGCTCCTCCTAAGCTGGAGGAGATGGCTAGTCAGCCAGATAGCCCCACTAAGGGCTCAGACTTTTACCATATGTTCAGCTTAGCTGTGAGCTCAGGACAAAACAGATGCTTTGCTGACTTTAGCCCAATTGCTCATCAGTGACAGATGAAGTGAGGAATGCATGGGCCACTGGTGATGGTAATGACAGTGTAAACGCAGATGAAAATAGGCTGCTCTTTGCTGGCCATTTCACTGTGCCTCTCCCCTAATGTCTTAGTCCTTAAGGGAGAGAGGCACAGCAGGTATAGACACTGTATCTGAAAGCTACTTTGAAATGCAGCTGTCAGTAATATCAGAGAGGGGTATCTGCGAGAACATGGGTCAAGAGTCAGTGATTCAGGTCCCTTTTATAGACAAGAATCTTTTAGAACAGATGTCATGTTAGTCATTTTTACCATTGATGCTCAGCTTCCCTTTTGCTTTGGTGGGTAATCCCACAGAGGCTGTGGGGAAAAGTGGAGGAAGGATCTAGCCCATTAAATCAGTCACTTTAGCATAAGATAAATAGGCACAAGTACCTAGGTGATTATACTTACCAGACTACCTCTTCAGCTGGTGTAAATCAACAGACTTCAATTAAATCCATGGACCTATGTCAGTAGCACCACTGAGGATGTGAGCTGGTATGCACAGTATGTAACTAGTGGGGAAATGCATTTAGTTTTCCAAGGCAACTGGCAAATATTAAAGGCCTTATCTGTTCAAAGGATGAAGAAGTCTAGCTGTGGACCTGATGCTGTTCTGCAAATAGAGGCCAGAGAGTGTGCTGTGCTAGGGCTTTCCACTTTCTATTTCCTCAAGTTTGACATTCTGCAGTTTCATCTTTCTCCCCGAGGTCCCTCTAACCTGTCCAAACACACTTTAGCAAATACTTAGAACGGAAAGGGCCTATACTGAATTTAATACAGATAGAAACAATAGGCTAAAAGAAGTGTTTCCTAAAAATCTGGAGAACAATATCAGGAGCAGTTTTTAACTTATCCTCCTGATCTGAGTGCTGGTTTTTAACTTTGCTTTGCAACTCCACTGCAAACTTCAGAAACTGGATAAAAAAGTCACATGCAGCAGTCTCTTCTAAAGGATATTTCCTTGAGGGTTCAACATACAAGAAATCCTTTTCTTCCTTTTAAATAAATAGATTTTTTTTTTTTTTTTGCTCCCCTGAAAAGTAATATTGCGCCTCTTCATTTTGATATGTGCCTCTTCTTCCTATGAAAAGGATCCTGTCTCAAATTTATTTTCACTGTAAATTGAGCTGCCTCTCCATGCCTAGTTATCCAGCTATGAAGAAACTCCTCGCAGAGAGGAGTGATCACTCAGAATCACTCAGAATGTGCGAGTTTGCCGTGTGTATGCACTGCTGTAACTTCTTCAAAAAGTCTAGCTGTTGGAAATATGTGGCTCTGTACAAAGTCTATTTAAAGACAAGCAGCTGCCACAGTGTAGGGACATAAAACATGCCTGTAAGCAGAGAAGCTTAACAAATAAGATGCTGAAATCAAAAGATGCATTGTCATTTTCTGAAAACAGATGCCAACCCCAATAAACGGCCTCAGCATGTTCCCTTCTGTTTTTTCCTGGTGGCAAACAATCTTCTAGCTTAATTGTACAGGTAGTAGTCTCAGGAACCTTAAGGAATATCCCAGATGGTTCATGTTTTTGGCCTTGAGATACAAAGAAAGGTAATGCAGCTAAACAGACATCCTTATGACTACATTCTACCTTTGATCTGTGCCTGATGGACACATGGGATCATTGGCTTCCTTTACTGGTTTAAGCAGTTGTCCCACCTGTTAAAAATGGCAGCTTTATGCCACATGTACCTACCCCAGTGTTTTCCACATGTCACCAAAAATTATTCTCTTTTGTCTCAAAGAGGCTTTTATAGTTCATACCCCCAACTTGATGAGCTCTGGTGGTTGAGCCTTACCTCAGAACGTAGGAAGGTCTCAGCAAACACGGGTAACCCACAGAGCTTGCAAATTCAACTGCATCTCTCTAAAGACAGGAAGAAAAAACATGCTATGAACAAGAAAATATTTTAAAGTCATACCAAAATTTTAACATTAACTGCATTTGCACTTTACTATCCAAGAGTGGGTGTGGCAGGGGGAGAAGGACTGGAAGGAGGAGACTACAGCCTGGGCTGAGCATAATACACAATTTCTTGGTTCCAGGGTTGTCATCTTCGGACCTTCCCTGTCTATAGAGCTTCACCAGAAAAAAAGAGCACTGCTCTATTCTTCTGCAATCTCCACCTGCTAGAACAGTTTTCAAAGCCAGCAGGAAAAACTAGAGTAGGCTGACAGTGTAGCTAATGTTTGCTCGGTATATACCCCATGTTGTGTAAAGGTGATTTAAAGACATTTCCCTTCCAGTTTCCATCCCACTCCCAGGGATGCTATAGTATCACTTTACAGGGATCAAAAAGTTCTTCAACATCAGCAATAAAAAAAACCCTGTCAAATGTCTTTGGAATCTTGAAAGGTATCAGTAAGTCTGAGCAAGTACTCAACGATCCCTAGCCACTTCATCATTGCCCAGATGTACAGCCCAACTTACCAGTGTGCTGACTGCCTTCCAGGGAGCCTGGGCCACATGCAGCTCATCCAAAATAGCTGAGAATATGGAGCGATCTTCTGCCTGGTCAATCTGCAAAGGATTTGTGCCAAGGATCTTCACTCCACTCTGGTGCAGTGGCAATGCCAAGTTATTGGGAATCTGCCCGCCTACAGAAATAATGCAACCACTGCATCCCTGTTGGCAGAGAGAAAGGAGCACAGTCATGTCCAAGTTAGCTTAACATTAAGAGCTGCTATAACTAGGCATCCAATATTTACATTACAGTACTTTTCAGGTTGCTATGAGTAAAGGCAGATCATAATTGTGCTGAACGAGAGGCATCCAGGCTGCAAAGTGTGATTCAGAAAGTGTAGCCTCTCTAAACCAGCAATATCCTCCCTGATATCACTCAAAAACTAGCAGCAACTTGAGGTCAAATTCCCCAGGAAACTGAAGAAATTTGCAGTGTTCATATGCCTTTTGACATTAAGCCAAGATTTTAAAACTTCTGCTAGAACCACAGACTGTTACCTTGTTTTCATGTCATGCTTAGGTCCTTCTTCTTTCCCAAATGAGGATAAGCACCAAGCTGCCACATGCTCCTTTGTTTTGCAGAGGCACAGCGCTGTGCTTTGAAAATATTACACCTTGCAACAAAACGCAAAACTCCACTCAGTGGGGTGAGGTCTCCCTCCCGTGTTCACTTGGGGACCAGGATTTCAACCAAGCCCACTCCCACCCACCTGCTCCAACATTTGGACACAGCAGCATGAACAAACAAAATGGTTTACATCCTCCAGCTCTTCCAAGAAAACAGCCTCTCCCATGCTCACTGACAGGAACTACCAGAGTAACAGACATTCACAAAAACTCTTTTTTTATTAGAAATTGCCTCCAGGAGAAAAGAAATGGGAAAAAACTGAAATATTTATTTATTTTTAATTTTTTTTTGCCAGCATTATTATTTGCTAAGCAAATATCCTTTCCTAGCCCGCAGAAGCCAGCCTTTAAGGAGCACTCACTCCTTTAAGGTTGACCCCTTGCTAGCCTTGTACAAACCAAAGCAGAGCCCAGTCCCTCAGACAGCCTGTGGGGGTGAACTACACCAGATACCCCGAGCCCTTTACTTTAATTCATCCTCATTATTCCTGACTATCATCCCCTCATTTCTGGTAGCACGCTCGACAGTAACAAGTATTTTCAGCCAAACTCTCATATGTGCTCACTTCTACGTATGTTATTTGCCAGCACCTCAATTCCTGAAGCGGATGAGGCGGGACAGGCAGCACAGCATCCTCCAGCCACAAAGGCACATTTCACAGAATCCTCATGGTTGGAAGGGACCTTTGAGATCATCAAGTCCAACCACAA
>JAOXJM010000079.1:42448666-42459949 GCA_026413425.1 Tringa solitaria
CACAATGACTTCCCTAGTCCTGCTGGCCACGCTATTCCTGATACAGGCCAGGATGTTGGCCTTCTTGGCCACCTGGGCACACTGCTGGCTCATGTTTCACGTTTGTCACTGGGTGATCACAACATTTTAAGTGAGAAAATACTAAACAGCAAAAAAACAAAAGACAGGCGAGCTTCCTTGCAAACACACATCCTTCTTCAGGAGCAAATATGAGCTTGTTTTCGTTTGGTTGGTTGTTCTTTTTTTTTTTACGTAGAACTCCCAATGCTTTCAAGTACAATCTAGTTTGGTGTGAAAATTTTCAATAGTAAAAAATAACAGGTCTTAGAGTACCTGCAACAATTACAAGGATATGAATTACATTTAGATTGGGTAATAATTGAGGGTAATTAAATAATGAGCACTTTACTTCCAAATTAAAGCTAGTGAAATTTCGCCCAAAGGAGAAACAGTCCCACAGTACAGCTGCAGTGAAGGGCTCTTTTGAACCAAATGTGTTTTACATGGTTTTACCCACCTCTAACAAACCAGAAACACAAATCACGTGATCCATGGTTTGGCTCTATCTTTTAGAGTATCAATGTTCTTTTAATTAACAAGTGTGTTTTTCCTGAAGAAGGTTAGCCCCACTGGCCTTCCTGGAAGAGGAACTTCTTAATGAGGGATTTAAAGGGATTTAGAGTGGCAGATCTGTTTCTGAAAGCAGGATGGACTAGAAGTGACTGACAAAAAACAGATGAAAAATGCTAGTATAAACCCTGCTCAACTTTACTGTTCAGCATAATAATCCTACCATAATAAAAATCCACCAAAAAAGTCTGGCATTTAAGAAACACTTATTATCCCAAGGTCTACAAGATTATTATTTGCTTAACATGCTAATATTCAGTGCTAGAGACATTTTTTTTTTCCTTTTCACTATGTAGTCACTTATGGGATGCCATGCTGCTGCTGGCCGACAACAGCTTAGAAGAGGGAGCGGAAAATGCCTCATTAGTAGATGGTGGAACAAGGACAGAAGCTGTTTTGTGCCCACATGGAAGTGTTTCATGACACTGGAGCTTGCTATCTCCAACTCAAAAGAAAAATCTGTTCCTTACTGCTTCCAGACCTATTAAAAATACAGTACTTATCTCTAGTCCCTGGACGCCTTATCATCCCCCATGGACAAGAACCAAACAGTGAATAAGCAAACCCCTTCTTGCAGCTTGGAATGGTTCCTGTTTGATAACAAGACAAACTAGCTTTACTGCCAAGGTCAAGCAACATCTTATTCTATCCTCAACATATTTGAAAAGTGAATGTCCTGGCTAACAGCTTCTCTTCAGCTACTGCTTATTTATTCCTTTAAAACAATTCTAGTCAATCAGCCTTTAAAATCCACATGCTGCGTACATCAAAGTTGGGATGGCATCAGGGACTCCAGCCCCAAGAAGACAGAGGAGATGGCTTATTCAATCAGATAGCAAAGAATCATATACTTATTTTTACTCCAAAAGATCCATAAATTGAGACCCACCTGCTGCTTACTTCTTTCTCTAAAATTCTGCTGTTATTTTCCAAAGCATGCTCCTTCCCAAAGAGTAGACCACCGCTCTCCTAGTGAACTGGACTGCTCCACTGAGAAACGTGGGCAGACAGAAATGGACTCCACTGCATATCACTTTGTCATCAGCCATATTTTAATTATAAGGAAAATTAGTAACATCCTTGCCAATAGATATCTGTAAAACACACACTATACATAATATACTGCAAGAAGCCTAGAGAGAATTATTTTCCCCTTTATAACAAAAATCACTCTTTTTATTACTACCTTGCTTTTATGTCATTAGTAGTAGAGTTGGGTTTTCTTTTTCCCTGAGTTTGAAAACAAATTAGACCATTAAAATTGTACCTAAGAGCCTCCTTTAGTTTTATGAATTGTTTCAGAATGATCCTAGAAACTGAAAAAGAACAGAAGAGGCCCCCAAGCAGATAGATATTAAAATAAAAAGGGAACATCTTCTCTGGAAGCAAAAATCCAATAAATCCGAGGGAAGGAATTTTTTTTTTTAAATTATTGCCCTCATAGACTACCACCTAACTTTGCACATTCACAGTAAATTAAACCTCCCTCCAAAGCGTGTCTCTGTTGTGCAGAGCTCAGCCTCCAGTGAGTCAGAGCAGCTGTAAATGTCAACCGGAGAGGGAGAGGTAAAAGGGAGGAAAGGGAGAGGAAGAGAAGGGACAGCTGAGTATGTCTCTGGGATAGGACTATGCAAAGCTGTGAGCAGCTCTTTGCCAGCCCCCTCAGTCTCATTGATAACCTTTCTCCTCAACGTAGCCTACTTTGTCTAGTCACCTAGTCAGTGCACCTATTTATTGGAGCTTAATAGTTGCCTGAGGTTTGATGCTAATCCTAACAACATCTAGGGGAGTTGACATCATTGCTACTCAGGGCAAAGCGTTGTGTCCGTTTTTTGTTGGTTTTACCCATGGTCTGCCAATGGTCCAGGAGTATTTGCCACACTGAAACATTAGAGGAGGCTAATGAGCAGGAAAGTTTAAAAGATTGGTCCAAAATCATGGCCCTATTCATGCTTTGTAAATTAAGCTGGGAGAGGTATTTACGTGCAGGATTGGTGAGGGATCTCAGAAACAGATCCTGAATTTTTAACTTGGTCACTTCCTTAGAGACTGACTTCCACCTGCATTTGCCTGAGGAAGTATTCTGTTAACAGGATATTAACATCTGGCTCATTCACTTTTGAGAAATGACACGTGGCAAATAATGTATTTTTTTAGACCACACTCTGCTGAAGGTCTGGAGTTTGTCCCCAGGTCTGTCTTCTGCGTGACTCTGTGCAGTCCCTCTACTCCTCAAAGACTCAGTTTCCCTATTTGCAAATTTGGCTTAATGATATTATTCCCTGTTCTCACCACTTAAGAAAAGTGTTTTAAGCCATCTAAGTATTTATTATTCATCTTGGGGTTTATTAGACAGCACAATGTAACCCTAACTTTGTGTGTTTATCCATCGCATCCTGATGGTTTTAACACATCCAGAGCAAACATCAAATTGGTTGTTCCCATACTCAAGTCAAAGTAGCAGAATCTTCTGCAAACTCCCAGCATCTCTCTTCTCTCCCTTATTATTCCCACCACCTCAACTCCTGATGCCTCCTCCCTGCCCTCTCTCATCTCACAATCATTTTTTGGTTTACTTCACAAGGAGGACAGGCTAAAAACATGTCCAGAAGCACAAGCACAGTCCAGCTGATGAGCACAACTGGCTGAGCTGGGGAAATTGCCAACTATCCTTCCCCTTCAGCTCTGGCTACAGCAGGATGCTGCTATTAGACCTTGAGATCTGCAACACCTCCCATCAAACCCACCAAGCCCTGCTGTGACAAGCAGGATAATGTACACTTCAATATGTATGCATTATTCTTTTCACATATTTTTCTTACACAACTTGCTAATTACTAGCACTACATGTTTAAATGAGTAGTTGCTCCCTCATCACCTATCTCTACCTTCTCTTTGATCCTGCAGTAATTAGATGCTGTGTTTCATCAGTGTTATTTGTCTGACAAACTGTCACACCAGTTTCCTCCCCACCCCAAGTTCAGAAGTTCAGTTTTGCTTAAGTAAACAAGAGTTCAATGCTAATAGAGCTGAGCCTCATGGATAATCCTAAAGCATTAAAAAAAAAATCAGTCTTTAAGACTCCAGAATCTTTTTACCTGTCCAAAATCTTTGCCTTCCAGTAACAGCCTGTTCACATGAAAATTTAAAGAAGAGGTAAAAGAAGATGTACAAATAGGAAAGTATGAACATACAATCTAAAAATGGTTCTAGACATTTTGCAAATGGTTTAAGAACAGAGCCTAGAGACTGGGACTTGAATTCTGATGTGCTTTTGCTTGGTTCAAAAAAGCCAAGAAAAATCATAAGCTTAACATGACCCAGGTTCTGCAAAGTTGCTTGAGCAAGTTACACAGCCAACTCGTGCTGAATTTCAAGGGAGATAAAGTTCCTGTAAGTGCCTTTGAAAGCCTCACCCCCAAATCCAAGATGTGTGTGTTACCAGGTAGAAATCAACGTTTTCCATATTGGGACCAACTGTTTACATTATATATCTTCTCATTACAAAATCTGTCTGGGATTCTTCTCCATCTCTTAGTATCAGCACTTCTGAGCACTTGAAAACTCCAGATAGACAAGTGCAATGTCTGGATCAGGAGCTGGAACATGTTTTGGTTTGATAGCAATTCCAATGCCCCTTTCCCGACCTGCCTACCTGCACACTGGACCACATCCACCACCGCTCTATTGCAAAATCAAGACCGCAAGTTCTCGAGCACGTGTCAGCATTATGAACATAACTTGTTATACTGCTTCAGGGGGAGTACTTGTGCTTAAAGTCAAGGATATGCTTAAGTGCTAAAGCTCAGCACTGCAAGGGCAGAACAATTTGTGCGATAAATGACTGTGCAGCAAATTAAATCTGCTTGTAAATATTGCACAATATGGCATCTTGGAAAATAATTTAATATTTATTTGGCATTCATTATTGAGCAGTCTGCTAGGAACATCAACGATGTGTAAAATGCAACATCGGGATCCAAACTAAACAGCTTTTGCTAGCAAGCTCTCCCGGCTCACCCCCAGCTGCTCCGCCAAAGCAAGCTAGTGACATGAATTTTGAGAAGTTTGGTTTGCTTCCTGGCTTTTTGTTGCTGCTTCTGCTTTTCTTTACCTCATATTGGTAGATGTCCAGGATCCTTTCCAATGACAGCTCCTCAAAGTACAGTCTGTCACACTCATCAAAATCTGTGCTCACCGTCTCCGGGTTGCAATTCACGACGGCGGTCTTGTTGCCAAGCTGACGCAGCGTGCGGATACTGGAGACAGCACACCAATCAAACTCCACGCTGCTGCCTGCCAGGCGACAGAAAAGTGGGCAAGGAAAGGAAGAAAACATAAACAGCCATTCTCAACATTCAAGCTTAAAAAAGAAAAAGGAAAAAAAAAAACAAAACCCTCAGCGTCGCCTCCTGTCAGCTCTGAGCAAGCAGTCTAATTGTCCTCCCGTGGAAACTAATCATCCACAAACGTAAGCCTCCAAGCACAACAGGTAAGTTGGCTCATCTGCTGAGGAGTGACAGGCCTCTGGAACACTTCTCTCATCCTGTGATCATGAACACCCATGTCTGCTCTTGCTGCCCATCCAGTTACTACTGTCTCCCAACCAACCCGCTTTGAGATAAACTTAAGAGGCAGAAGCTTGGAGGTGACGAAATTGAGAGACAGCGCTGTTTACTCCAGGAAACACAAAGCATTTGTACAGATGTGGTTTGAAAACCAGAAGACTGAAGTGTTTTTTTACCTTCCAGAAGAGCAGAGTGTGGCTAACTTAACAACAGAAAAATGACAACTCAGTGGGTTTGACCTTCCTGTGCGCTGACTCTAGATAAAGCAAACCAGCAGAACACTTTTAGAGCCACACCATGACCCTTTTATCTCGGTTTAAAGGCCACAGTGACTATGGCAACACTGTGAGACAAGTACGTCCTACCGTCCTGAACCCTGAGTGAGCACTGAGGCCACCTCTAAAGAAAAGTGGTGATGAGGGAGTCACCTAGCGCTTGGGCAAGCACCAGGACTTGGTGCTTGGCCTTGGGCAAGCTGCAGGACTTGTGACTTCAACAGCACTGCAGGCTTCAGGAGTCCAGCTGACAGCTACTCCCCATCAATTTCTATGCTCAAACTTCTAAGAGGGGTACCATAAACAGAGAATGATAAACATTAAAAAACATCATTAAATGGTTATGCTTACAGCCTACAAGAAAACGTTGGCCTCATCATGATGTGCTCACAGTCATTACATGAACGTTAACAACCGAGATCAGTATTTATATGTATAATTGTGAGACAAGATACATTGGAAGTTCAGGCTGTGCTTAATTGCTGCCTCTGCCACCTACTCACAAACAGATGGCTGTCACAGGTCACTCACTGACAGGCATACAATTTATTTCCCTACTTCTGTCAAATAGGAACCTCAAAACATCCCTAGACCTCAGCTAAAAATGCCAGAGATATGAGAGGGGAAATCAAACCTGAATCTGGATGTTTCCCAGAAGGGTCACCAGACGCTCATTCACTTTCTGGATTCCACTTCCATTATTCAGGTATTCTTATACACATAAGAAACCTCAACTTTGGAACACAACGGTCATCTGGAATCCCCATGTGACTGCTTTAGATATAGCCTGGGAAGAGGGACTCTTTATCAGGGAGTGTAGCAATAGGATGAGGTGTCATGGTTTTAAACTGAGAGGGGGTAGATTTTGGTTAGATATTAGGAAGAAATTTTTTACTGTGAGGGTGGTGACACACTGGAACAGGTTGCCCAGAAAAGTTGTGGACGCCCCATCCCTGGAAGCCCCCTGGATGGCGCTTGGAGCAACCTGGTCTGGTGGGAGGTGTCCCTGCCCATGGCAGGAAGGTTGGAACTGGATGATCTTTAATGTCCCTTCCAACCTGAACCATCCTCTGATTCTATGAAATCCAGGATGCAAAAGGCTTTTGTTAAATACAATGCCATGGTATTTGCCATGCCGAAACTCTTCAGGGTCTATGAGAAGGTCTCTCAAGAGCTCAAGGTGCTGGATGCACCTTGCTAGACCCCGAGAGCAAACATCTCCTCTTAAATCCAGTTTAAAAAAAGGCTTAAAACAAGCTCCAGTCTCCAGAAAATGCCCTGCCTGGCCGCTAGTCCTTGCTGTTTTGCAGTCTGAGGGTGTGAAAATCTCCAGCTCTTTGGCTGCTCTTGCACTGTGTATTTCAACGTATGTGTTGTGTTTCCGAGTGCCTTTTTATTTAACGGTACCTCCACAGGCTTTGCGCTCCGGAGCCTTAACTCCAAATATCCTGGCTGCTGGATGATGCATATTCCTGTCTTCATCTTGAATTCACGCTGAGACGGTGTCATATGCTTTTGAACGTATGTATATATTACAAAACAGTGTTAAATGTTCAGTGTAGTAATCTGATGTTCCAGTTAATATGTGACAAATATTTCCCAATAATGGCTTGGCAGCGGGGAGAGCGGAGTGGTACTCCAGCCTGCAGGACGACGGATTGCTCCACTTCTCGGCAATTCAAACCATGTGTACTTGGGGAAGCCGATCATTTAAAATCCTCCCCACCTCTGCAGGCTCAGCAACTCCAGAGGCTCTGTTGCAGTGCTTTTTATTATTTATATAGTTTTTTTAATTTTTTTTTTTTTAATTTTTATTTTTTACCCTAACTTTATACACAGGGATCAGCTTTCTCCAGCTTGCTGTGGAAGTTTGGCGCGATACTTTCTGTGGTTCCCAGTGACTTGAAATAGCTGCCTAATTTTTACTGGTGTAAACCTTGTCTTCAAGTGTCACTCGCTATCTCCCTTCTCCCCCGCCTTGTCTCCCCAGGTAATTAGCACAACAGAATTTCCCTAATTGCTGGAGATCAAGGAGGAGAGGGCTCTGCTTGCTTTGTAGTCCTGACAAAGGGCAGATGTTTTCCAGCAGGCCAAATGGGATGCGCTGAGCTCTGTTAACGCCGGCTCTTTGTTTCACACTCTTGCGTGATAGCAGCTCTCTATTATTGCTCTCTTTTTACATCTTCGGAATCTGAGTCTGTAGTTCTGTGTTTCTGAGTCATGAGTCCTTCAGGATAGTTAAATAGATATGGAAAAATATCAAATGAATATCAAATATCAAATGAAAGCGAGGATTTATTTTGTAAATTAGCGGTGATCTCTGCTTTTCAGAGCTGCTTTGCATCTTCTGAGCTTAAATGTCTGAAGTGTTCTTTACTGTCACCTCAAAAGTTGCTTTTCTGCCTACTGAAACCACTAAAACTCATTATTTCTATGATTTAGAATGAGGCAAAGAGCTACATCTTCAAGTTTTAATATGTTTCCTAAATCCTCCTTGCCTTGGTTTCCCATACCCTGCCAGTCACTTTGCTTCAGCAACGTTTACCTTCTTGGTCTGATTTTGTCTGCAGGAGGCTGGGACATTATAATTACAGTATTAGTATAAACAAGATTTTTTTGCACTAAACTTACAAACACAATCAGAATTCTCTCCTGCGTGGAAAAACCTGTGCCAGATTTTTAAAAAAATGAGCCAGAAGCCAAGCGTTAGAGCATCAAAATAACAAAGAACAACTGGCTGGGAAGGACTTTTGACAAATGGTGCCATTTAAATGCAGGCACTTACTTTCTGTTTCAACGTGGTTTTGAATCTTACCCCTTCAAAAATACGATCTGATTGCAGATCTTAGCAGCTTTTGGAAAAACGCTCTTTGAGCATAGAAATTACTGCTGGCTACCTTCCATCAGCTCCTTCCTGGCGACCATTCCCCAGTCCCTTTTGGATATTTGTGGAAGGCCCCGAGGACATCTGGAGCCGTGTCTGCACGCCACATGTGCGGGAGCCGCCAGCCGCCTTCTCCCAGGAGCTACCTGGGATGGGCATGGAGACCCTCCGTCTTCTTACAGAAGGTCCTGGGAAGATGCTGCCACAGGGTGGTGGGCCCCCATCTCATCCTTGGGGACCTTAAAGCTCCACTTAGGGGAGTTGTTTCGTGGTTTCAGCACTCTCCGTTGATGGAAACCTCTGGGTCAGGGCGTTGTTTCTTGAGTGGTTGCACTAGATGGAAATAAATGGAGGAGAGGGAGTCTGGCTTGGTTTGGCATCTCCTTCTAGCCATACCACTCGTGCACGTATTGTGCGCTGCAGGCTGCCAACCAGCAAAGGGGAGGGAGCCCAAAGGCCCTCTTGAAAGTAGAGGAATGGTTTTCTCATGGCCCTGTGGGTTGTTTTGTGTCCGGAGAGGGGTGTTGGTGCTGTGGCCTCAGCCAGATATGTCATGGCAGTGTCAGGGGGACTTCTGCTCACGCTGGATTGCTTTCCTCTGTTGCAAAGCCGCTTTTGGCACTGCTCTGTGCCCCTGTTGAGGAGCTGCTGGTGGTGGAGGGAGCAGCAGACAACAGCCAGGTGTGCAGCAAAGGGCAGATTTAAGTCTGAGGATTTGGGGACTGCTCTCAAAGTCCAAGGGAAGGCATGTTCTCTGCTCTCAACACCCATCCGAACAATACCCTACCAGATCAGCTGCTGTGTCAGCCAGCAGTGACATTTAATGTCCTACCGAGGTGACATTAAATGCTGGATGTGGCCAGGACTTTCCGAGGCAGGAAATAGTGTGGTACCAGTGTTATTCCCAGAGCTGGCAGCACCTCTGACACGGAATCAGAGGCGGGAGCTAAAAGGCAGTCTGACCTCAAAACCATTGGCGCAGGATAATGGGCTGGAGCCATCTCCCAGCGAGACTGCGGCAGCATTGCTCCTGGTGGCGTTTGGTGCAGCTCCGGCGTTTGGACACGGAAGCCCAGAGCAGTACACCAGGAACCAGCCCTTTCCCAGCAGCATTCGTCTTTAGACCACTTCAGCAAAAATTAATTAAAACTGGTGACATCAATGGGAGAAGGCTTTGAAAATTTATTTTTTCTCAGTCTGCCAAAGTTATTTTGAGTGTAATGAAAACTACAAAAATAAACCTGATGACCATATCCTCTGCGAGAGGCTCTGTGTAACTTTATCTTTGTCTCGACATATGAAGTCATTTATCTAGGCACAGATATTTTTTGCTGCCAACCCCTTCAGCGCTGTCTTTCCAGAGAGGAGGCTCTGCAGCAGGTTGGTTCAACGCTCATGGACTGACTCACCTGGGAGTTTCCCACCAGCTTCCAGTTGGTTTCTTTCTCTTTCTTGTTCAAACTATGGATAAGCGTTAGCCACGTGAGCAGCGACTTGGCTTTGCAGAACTGATTATTGAAAATAGACTGCTCTTGGCGTGGTACCCACTGCATCTCCATGCCATCTCATCGAGCCAGTAGTGCTGTCATCTCCTGTCCATCCTATAGGTAACAGGATGGGAATGTGTTTCAAACCCAGAGTGCTTTTACGTTGATCTTATCGTTCGTGCAGTGTTGATAGAAGCAGGTTTTAGCACAGAAATTATTTTCGGGAAGTCAGCTACCGCAGATGTATTCCCAAAGAAAGAGCAGCCTTATTTCTGTGCCACCAAGGAGCTCCAGGCTGATGTTTCATGGCTTGTGCTGCACAAATATGCACTGCAGACGGGCCATATGACTGTTACACCTCTGCTCTTCCTGCACTTCATTCCTCAGCAGATACTGTTAAATAACTGTCCCTCTGGCCTCTTTCAGGGAGCAACAGCCCAGGCAAGGGCTGGATGCACAGCCCCATCAGCCCCACCAACCCCTGCCCTTGGCTTCTCACTTGAGAAGTCCCAGACTATCCACAAACCTGGAGTACCTCATGTTTTGCCATTCAAAGAGCAGAATGATTGCTCTTACCCTGGTGCTGCTTGTTTGCTCTTGTTTTGTTGCTTGTTTTAAAGGTCATTTGTTTTACTTTGTAAGGTTGCAGGGGCAGTAGGTGTAGTGCACTTTAAAGAATCCAAATGTATCTCCAGCACTCCTGCCACTCCAATAAAGGCTGGAATTAATCCCCAAAGGGTAAATCTAGCGGTAACTTTTGGGTTATTTTACAGATTTCTGGGCAAGAGAGTCCCTTTCAGCTCTTGTTGAGTAGTTTCCTTAAAGTGTTGCTCTGAACTCCTGCGCCTAAGTAGCATGCCTGCATGTTGCCAAATTTGCTCATCCTTTGCCCATTCTCTTTTCACAGGAGGAAGGAAGGTAAATTGGAGAGTGAAACCCATAGTTGGCTGTAGCTGAGAGTTCTAATAGGATTTTAAGTGAGTAATTATGTTGCAACAGTTGCTCACTGAGCAACTTGTCTGGATTATGATGACCAGGGTGTGAATCCAAATACCAGCCACAAGTGTGGTTTGTTGCGCTTCTCTCTTGCCCAGCAGGGTTTACCTTCATTGCAGCAACTGGCTATCTAGATCAGCAGTGAAATTAACTTACCGTGCCTGATATGCAGAGCACCCTGACCTTGCTCCATGGGAAGGCAGTGTGACATCAGTTTGTCTCCAGATGTGTTAAGGCGGTGGCAGTTCTACTGCACTGTGTGACCAAGTACTCCTACACCTTCATTTTCTGTGAAGCCGGTCCCCAACATCAGAAGGACGTGGACCTGTTGGTGTGAGTCTAGAGGAGGCCATGAAGATGGACAGAGTGCTGGAGCACCTCTCTGCTATGAGGACAGGCTGGGAGAGTTGGGGTTGTTCAGCCTGGAGAAGAGAAGGCTCCAG
>JAOXJM010000079.1:42477662-42509138 GCA_026413425.1 Tringa solitaria
ACCTGCTCTAGGTGGACCTGCTTTGGCAGGGGGATTGGACTAGATGATCTCCAGAAGTCCCTTCCAACTCCATATCATTCTGTGATTCTGTGATGTGGAGCCTTTATGCCAGCTGGGAAAAGCACACAGGTCGCTTCAGCGCTGTGCTCCAAGAAGGCACCACCCACATGGACAAGGGATGAGCAACAACTCTCATCGGGCACTGCAAAATACTGACACCACCTTCTCCCTTTTCCATAGGACCTCCAGGCAGTTTGCCATGGTCTCCCTCTCACAATTATTCTCCTGTCCTGAGAAGTAATAGGCTGCTGACTCGAATATCCTGCTTACTCATGAGCAGCAGTGAAAATCTCTACTGCACGTTTTGCTCCTTTAGAGTAACCAGTCACTCACACACCAAACTTTCAGCCAGTGCTTGGCATCTGACAGCCCCTGCTCTTCCAAATGCCTGCAAAGAAAAGCCTGGGGCCACCATCAGTGGCCCCCAAGCACTGGCAATAAAAGGGTTGGGCTTCTCACACATTTCTGAGTATAATACTGGTGTGAGACCACTGATAACAGGTCTCTCCCCATTCTGATTCCTTAGTGTTTGGAGAGTAAGGTCATACTGCCACATTAGAGGGACACGAGCCAGTCTTTTTTCTGCACATCTATTTTCACAAAACGTGTGCAGACTTATGTCTCTTGAAGATCTCCAACCTTTAGTCAATGATCCCTGAGCCACACAAACACAGACATGTAGCATGACTGCATACACTTAATCTGATTAGGACACTATTTAAATGTCCTAGAGATCTTCAAGGGAAATTGAAAAAAGCAAATGTCTTCCCCTCCTTAATTAGAGGAGGAATAGAGAAAATAAACCATCTTCACCCCAGTGGCATAGATCTGGAGACTGGAAGAGAAGAATGAGTTTGTAGACAGTTCTTGCTCCCAAATCACCACATTACAGGGGCAAATCAGTTTCCAGGCACAAAATCCCTGAAGGATTTGATCAGGGGCCCTGGAAAGCACTCAGATAGCTCTATTCAAACCTACATGAAGGAGTACAGCCTAAACACACCATGGAAGAATGGGGAGGGAGCCACAGAAGGACAGTGTGACTTTAGAGCCCTGATCACTTTCAAGAGCATCCCATCCAGTAGACACTGGCTCCAGTGAGAAGAGCACAAGTGCAAACTAATGTGTCCCTCATGGGGACAACTAGGAGATCAGTGCCCTGGTGTGAAACAGAATGTGGATCAAATCCACAGCATAAATCTTCTGAGGCTACTCATATACAACCTTAACTCGTAAAGAACCTAGAAAAGATCTGATGGAACCTGAGCATCCCTGCTCAGCAGGCGGCTACCATCCTCCCAGAACTTGGCCACTCTGGCCAAGGAACAAGTCTCATCCTTTTCAGCCTCCTTCCCAGTGCCTTCTTTTACATTACAACAGGGAGTCCCATTCCAACAGCAATAGCTCGGAATGGCAGGTGAACTCTCTTCCCTTTCACCTGAACAGTTACTGTTCTCATCATCCAACAGATAAAGGAAAGAGAAAAAGTAAAAAGCCCCAGAGAGTTGACATGGGGGGCTTGTGGGGGAGGAGAAGAAGGAAGGCTCCATCCTGTTTCAAACAAAGCTGAAAGCTAAAGGGGACTAACTCTTGGCTTTTAAATGTCAGCAAGCTGGAAAGGGATTTCCAGGCAGGCAGCCCCAGCTGCCAGAAGTACTTCTTACTGATATTGCTTGCCTCAGTTATTAACAGGGATGAATTAGTGCACTGTGTCAGGCAGAAGCAGCTCTTTATACAGTGGGATTAAAACTTTGATCTTGCTTTTTTCCAACAGCTCCCAGTGAAAATGCCACCAGCTGGGAACACCCAGAGTGTTCAGAGGGGCACAAACTCACCTTCACCTTCCCAGATCCCCTGTGTTAACATTGGGTTAAGATTAACCTTTCAATAAAAGCTCTCTGAGCCACTCAGAGAGACAAGAAGCAAGATTTTTCTCTCAGTCACAAGAGAAAGCTATAATAAAGACCGAGCGCAGCTGCTGAAGGATGTTCCATGCTTACGAAGACACGCTTTTCCCCAGCTTGAAAAGCAAGAGTCAACAGCTGGGACAAGCCACATATTTATAGAACATCTTGTGCTTTTTGTTCAGGCCATTTATAAGAGGAACATCTATGTGAAAACCTTTTTACAAACACAGCACACCCTCAGCTCCACACACTCATGTGAAGGATGTAATGAGATGTATCTAAACGTGAGCACTAAGGGTTTAAAGACTCCACCACACAAAGTCAGGGGCACAAAAAATAGTAACTGGGCGCTCCCCACCAGCAAGATTTGCCATTTTAAAAAACTCCAACAGGTAAGTAAGAGCTATA
Organism: Tringa solitaria; assembly: GCA_026413425.1. Lineage (NCBI taxonomy): Eukaryota > Metazoa > Chordata > Aves > Charadriiformes > Scolopacidae > Tringa > Tringa solitaria. Next base: position 42,480,038 of record JAOXJM010000079.1, read on the forward strand.
AAAGACAGCTGTCCCTTCCTCTTCATAGAGGGCATGGACAGATGGACAAGGTAGCTGCAGCAAAACCGAAGTGTAAATTTGCACCTAACTTGTAAAGTAACTAACCCCACATTTACCAAGTGATATATGCAGGCAAACACCTTGGAGCTGAAGGAAGAAATAATTTCACAGCCTAGCTTCCCTTACAATAACACCCACCATTACAGACACCTTGAAAGATGGAGCGATTTGCCCAGTGCGACAGGAGGTTAAAAGAATGCTGGAGAAGTTGAGTCTATTTCAAAGAACAGAGGATTTCCTGTATACTAAATTTAAGGTAGAGTTTTATTATTAATTTTTTTTTTTAGTTTCAAGCCCATACCAATGCCAAAATTGCAAAAAGACAGTGCAACAGACTGCAGTTTGCCATTCTTTATCATCCTTTCTTTCAGTTCTCAAAAGGATGTTCATTTTTCCCTTCCTCCCTTCCTACAAATTAATGGTAATCTGCAAAACTGGCCAACTTCGACTGGCATTTACACTAGTGTAAACCAGGGCTGAGCATTAGCCAATATTTAGTAAACAATTATATTCTAGGAACAAGCAAAGGAAAGCGATCCAGGTCTTGACCAACACTCAGCTACAAACTGAGGTGTCAGGACACAGGAATGCACATGCTGCTGAATGCAATGAGCATTGGCTAAGATTGTACCAAACACGTTACCTGAATACAGAAGATGCAGGAAAATACAGTTGTCAGCAGGAAAAATTAAAGTCATATGCCCACCCAGCTATTATGTTCTGCAGAGGAAATTACATGTGATAGAGAATATCTGTACTTCAACAGCAAGGATCCTCTGCAAGGTGGTCTCAGTGTGCTTGACACAGGGAAGCAAGTGGGTGAAGAATGTGTCACCTCAGCTGACCCAGTCTGGTGGCTACAAATCAAGGGACGTAGGTCACGGGCTTTCTATCTTTCGTTACCTTGGCTATTGCATATATCCGAGTGCTGGATGGCTCAGAAAGTTCTTTCTGGAGGTCTACGATGGCTGGCCAGTCTTTATTCATAGGTAGATGTGAAATGAAGCCATCTACAGATGGGTGACACATTCTCAGGGCCTTTTGGAAGCTCTCTTCAAAAGTGCGTCCAATCGCCATGACCTGTAATGAAGAGTACCCCCCATATTAGCTACGATGAGCTGCTGCCCAGCTGTCCCCTGAATAACAGAGGAGTGCAAATTTAAACCATGAAGAGAGACATACAGAAAGATTACAGCTTTTGGACCTCCTCCATAAGACAGTCCTGCTGGCTTTAAGACAGGCACAGCTGACTGAACCTTGGAAGTCCCACTTCCTAGGCCTGACTCTGCCAATATTATCAAGAGAGAGTGTCAGACAAGTGACTGCTTTCTGCTTTTGTCTACCTATCTGTAAGATACAGGAAGCCACTGCTCTCCTCTGTAAACGGCTTTGAAGCACTTTAGTAGAGGGAAGCATTATGCAGTAGCATGGGTGTAGTAATACAGAAGGATATTTCTGATTAACAGCCTGTTAGAGACAGAAACTCACAGTGGGAATTCTAAGGTTCAGAAGAAATCTGCTCCTCTTCTTTAAACTACATTTAACAGCGACTCTCCCCTGCGAGATCTCTCTTAAAGGATTACTCCTCATTGGAAAAGCAGCACTGGGGTTTCCCTCCTTCAATCTTGACATCCCATCTAATAAGAAAACAAGCCTTTCTCTGTGGAAATCTGTGAGGTAACAGAGCCCTTTCTCTAATTTCAACATTTTTATTTCCCAGTGCAGTGAAACCCTAACAGCGTAAAAATCTTCTCAAACACAATGTCGAAAAATGTCAAAGAAAAAAATAACATTGTTTTCTCTTTTCTCACAGCTCCAGGCCCACTGCCCAGCACAACAGAGCTCAGGAAAAACCAGACCAGGCCAGACTGTTCAATTAATAAAAATGCAGCAGGTGCTGTGTGTTCTGGCTTCAAGTTCAGGGCTAGGGAGACAACCGTGCCATACTAATAGAGACACAGCAGCAAGAAGCTCTTTGCTTCAAAGATACAAGTCCTGCAGACTAAACTTCTTGCCGAGTACCTCTACCAGCTACAAACTTCATTTCTTAACTCTTCTCCATCCCTTTTCCAGTTCACCCCCCAGCAGCCATAGGCCTGCACAGTTGGAGCACTGACTTTTCCCTACATCTCCCCCCTCCCTTTACCCAACATCCTGCCTTAAGAAGGATAGGGGGTTCACGCAGTTCTGCTTTCGTGATTTATGACCGCTGGAAGAACTCAATGCTTCTTCCTGCAAATGTGTATGGCCAGGAGTTGTTTACAGTTGGTAGTGCACAGGGCAACCGTATTTAGGAACCTCAGCTCTATAGAATAGTCAAAAGAAATAATCCACAGCAGCAAGCATCAACTCACTGAAAAAAAAAAAAAAAAAAAAAACAAACCACACACCAAAATGACAAACCTAAACCAAACCAACATCTCATTGCTGTTAAAAGCCAAAACTGCCCCTGGAAAATCAAGTTCTAAATAATCCTTCCAGTTGTGATGAAGGCTTGTTGTCTCAGCAAGATAGAACTGATGTTAGGAAAGTCTCATATGTCAAAATAATTTAATAAAATAGCTACTTGAAAAGCATTAAGAAAAAAAGGCAACTGAAAAAATACACAATTAATTATTTTGCTTTGGTAGCTGATACATAATTAACTAATTCAGTGTGCAATTTACCCACTTTGCTTCACTTGTCTCAAAACGTGGTCTGAAAATGCTGTTATTGTCCCAGATGCCTTAAAATAAGGGTTTAAAAGTCACACTGTCATGTTCCAGATAGAAGAGACTTAATCACTAAGAGAAGTTAAAACTTCAGAGCAAGATTACAGGTTGTATTTGGATTTCAAGAGAAGTAGGCTGAGATTTGGCACATAGTTTTAACAGAGAGGACAACTAACTATGGGAACAACTGAGAGCTGTGGCTTATTGGCGTCACTGAAAATCCTAATGGACTACAACTCTTGAAGTTATCCTCTAATTAACCACTACCACAGAACCCCAAACAAAAAATAACTCTGGGAGTTCTGTAGCAAGTGCAAAGAATGAAGTCAACCTCAGGTGATCCAAAGGGGGTCTCTTCCCTTAAGAGTCAAACCATTTACAAATTCACACTGTGACATCCAAGATTACACATTCCTAACTCATTTCAATTAATGACAGTACTGGATAAAAATCATTTGAGCTGAATAACTATCTTCAAAAGCCATCAGGTCCCTGAAGATAGATATTCTGAGAGTTACCGAGAAATGACTTTCCCAAGCAGCGGGATGGAAGGGAAGGAGAGAGTCCTGCGCTCACCTCTCCCACGCTCTTCATGGAGCTTCCGATCCGGTTGGACACATGCTGAAAACGGTCCAAATCCCAGCGGGGTATCTTGGTAACAACATAATCCAGGCTGGGCTCGAAGCAGGCAGAGGTTTTTCCTGTCACCACGTTCTTGATTTCTGGCAAGGGGATCCCCAAGGCAATTTTGGCAGCAATGAACGCCAATGGATACCTGCCAGAGAGGAAAGGTAGAGAATGGCAGAGCGGGAAGTACTTTGCTTTTGTAAATCCCAGGAGTGGATCCAGTCAAACAAGTGTGAGGTGTTTTTCCCTCCTCAACACAATGGAAGGTTACTGTGCTCAAACGCAGCAGGGCCTGTCCAGCTTCCTACCCTAACATATTGGAAAGCTACCTCCCTAGATCTGAGACTTGCTTTATTATCTGCAAAGCCGTCATTTTAAATACGTGTCACACCTCCAGTGAGACCACATAAACAGATATGTTTTGCTCTAGGTCTGTCATCCAAAAAGAAAACAATCGAGTGCCCACTGTTCAACATCATGGCTTACCTCCAGTCTGCTATGGCACTTCAACAACCACAAGAGTTGCTGAGAACTGCAAATTAGAGATTAATTTGTGCCTCTCAACAGCATCTGCAAAGTGCAATTAAGAAGCCAATTTTTAAACAGCCTGCTCTGACCATCCTTATCTTGATTAGTTTATGATTAGCCAACAAAACAAAGGCAGCTAGCAATACCATTTGCATCAGTCTGACAGACAGCTCATTAATAACTGTGTCCTCTGGGTCCCAGAGATGATTTGCAGCCAACATATGGATACAGTGGATATGCTTTGTAAGGACAGCTATTAGGCTCCCACACACACCTCCTGGGAGTTTTTCCATTTGTAGTAACAGCACTGCCAGGCTGGAATGGACCTGGAGGGCACACTAACCCCGTCTTCCATCCCCCAGCAGGACCATCTCTCCAAGGGTCAATCCTAGCAGATGCTGACAAGAACTGTTCTTCAGAAGCTTCCCAGGCAGAAATCTGCACCTTATCACCCTGCCCACTCCAGACTTCTTCCTAACAACCAATTTCAATCTTCCTTGCAAATTAAGCCTCCTTGTCTTAACTGCATGGAGAGCAGATGCAGGAACTCTTCTTCCTTCAGAAATCACACATTTAAATAATACACTGAACCAAGTCCCTTACGGTAAAATTCTCTCTTTCTGTTCTTCTCCCCTCGGTTTTTTTTTGTTCTCTTGTTTGTTCTGTGGTGGTTGGTTGTTTTGTTTTTTGTTTTTTTTTAAATAATCTTACCCTGTTGCCTTGGATGCCAAAGCTGAGCTTCTTGAGAGTCTGGCATTAACTTCAATGATGTAGTACTCCAGGGAAGTTGGATGCAAAGCAAACTGGATATTGCACTCTCCCACGATGCCCAAATGTCGGACAACTTTAATGGCACGATCCCTCAGCATCTGAAATTCCTCATTAGAGAGTGTCTGGCTTGGAGCCACTACGACAGAATCTCCTGTTTGTCACAAGGTAGCAGAGAAGGAAAATGAGAAGCAGTTCAGCAACAGTAAATTTCGGATCACTTTCTTTACTAACCCATTGCCAATACTGAAATTAACACAGACATTTAAATCTGTGGATGTACAGTTGATGAAAAGCACGGACAGTCAGAGGCCCAGAGTTGGAGAGGTTGGGCAATCTTATGGAAAACACAATCGTAGGGGTAGGTTTAGCCTAACACTATCTGTTTCACACTCTAACTGGCTCCATCCAAGATTTTCCTAGAGCCCACTTCATCAATCACAAAACTGTCAATAACAGCAGGTAGAAGGGCACTGCATAAAAAAGTTAACGAGTCATTTCCAGCGAGTCACCCTGTGCCCAGGCCTACCTGTGTGGACTCCCATTGCATCGATGTTTTCCATATTGCAGACAGCAATACAGTTATCAGCAGAATCTCTCACAACTTCATACTCTATCTCCTTCCAGCCAACAACTGACTTTTCCACCAGAATTTGTTTAGTCATTGCAAATGCCTGGAAATACATTAGGGAAAATGAACAGCAAGAAAGAAAATCTTATTAGGACACGTTCCCATATTTAAGACTACTGTGGTGTATCTCCAAGCATCCCAGATGAACACAAAAATTGAAAGACGAAGATAAGCAAAGTTCATAGCACCGATGACAAGCACTTTATATTTCTCTTTTTTTTTAAAAAAAATTGAATTAACTTCATTTGAAAGGCACAGAAAATATTTATGTGATCTGATGGGAAAAAAAGGCAGAGCGTGTGAGCTTGCAATGGCATATAAATAACAAAGAGGAATATAAAAATACCTAAGGCTTCAATCATGCAACAGACACATGCTTTTGTTTGTGTACGTGGGCAGCCCCACAGACTTCAATAGGAGAACTCTGCAGAAAGCTAGATGACTAAGTGATGGGGAGTGTGGGTGCTAGTAAACACCACGTAATTAATAGCAATAATAATGCTGCTTATCACTGGCATACTAACCGGAAGCAAGATTCGTGATTTATTCTTAAACTTGATCCTGAGAGCACTCCTCAGCACAAGAGACAAAAATGAAAAATACTGTTTGTTGGTAAATGAGCATAATCTAAGTGAATAAATGGCCTTAATATTAGCAGATAAAAAACATTAATCAATTCTCACTTAAAATCCTAGAAAGTTACGGCCATATTATCAATCCATCCTTTACAGCAAAGCTTCTTGTTTTAATGCTGCCCATGAATCAGTCTTCAGTCTGCTCCCCTCTGTAGTTACCTCAAGTTGTTAGTCAAATGTTGCCTTTAGCTCAGTTGTCACACACAAAAAAATAAATATATATATATTTTGAGGAGTGGCACTTCACATCCAGAATGAGCAGGCCCTCAATTTGCAGCGATGTAGCGGGCACACCTATTCACACTTGTAAAACAATTTAAGCTGCTCCTGTGTTACTGCCTGTTGTCTCCTCTCACTCAAAATGAGCAGCGTCAGGAGACATGAACTCAAGGCGTTCAGATATCTGAATTACATGCAGTCCAGTGTCTGAAAATCCAGTTCACAGAATTACTGCAGGTCGTCTTCCTAACTGAAAAGAATGGAGTTCCTGCTGAGCTGTGGAATACCAGCATCCAAAATTGAGTTAAATCCAATGACACTGAAATTGTTTTACGCTGTAAGTTTTGAAATATCGGTCTTCATTCAAAATGCTGAAGGTCTTTTAGTATAATTTCTGAGAAAATGAAAATATTTACTTAGAAAGTGGAACAGAATCAAAATTTTGGTAGAGAAAAAGAAAACTTTCAGAAACATGAGAATTTTACCAAAACCATGAATTGCCCCACTACTAAAATTTTACAGAAAATAAGATTTTCATAAAAAGCTATTGTTTTACAGATTCCAGGGGAAAATTGAGATGTTCAAAATGACTTTTTTAAAAAACACCAAGAAATGCTGATCAAAACCAGGTTTTCCTACTGAAAAATGTTTTGATATAAGCTTTTCAGACAGCCACACTCCAAGGGTTTCTGGGTGAATTTCTGCTTTCTCTAGACACAGGCCATGTGTGAAACTTGGGCAAGTGAAGTGTTTCCAACCTCAGCCACCCATCCAAAAGATGAGGTTACTGCACCCCCTGCCTCCTCCTGTATCTCTCAGTCCTGTCCACTGAGCAGCCCTGCAACAGACACTCCCTGAGCAGATGTTTGTTCAGCAAGAAGCACAGAATCAGACTGGACCCAAGTCTGTTTGCATGACAGCAATGTGGAGGAATACAAAAATATCATTTTCACATACAGCTCTTAGTGGCATCAGCAGTATTTCTTTCTAGAGATATGTGAAAGATTAAGAGGTTCAGCAAATCAGGAAAAGACAAACCCAAGAATTTTGCAGATCAACTGATAGAGATTAATTTCCTAAAATTCTGCATTTTCTCCAAGGAAAACACTTCTGTTTTCTCTTTCCCAATTATCTGTTTACTTTAACAGCAAGTTTATAAAAAACAATCCCAGAGTTCCTATAGAAAAAGAGTTGTCTCCTTATAACCAGGGACAGCTGTTGGATGTCAAATTATGAAGTGTCGTCCCATTAAATCTCCACAAGAGCTTCTGACCTAGCAAAAACATCTTCTTTAGACAGAAACACAGCAGAGGCCCAAACCTCCCAACTCTCTGATACTACATTATCACTCAGCATTTCAAATGTTTCAACTTCCTTAACATCTTTCATGTGTCATTTACTCCAGAAAGTAGATTAATATAGTCCACTATGTTTCTTTTCAGACCAAAATTGCTGAAATGCTTGCTCAAATTCTGACTCGTGAATTTAACAGATCTTTCATTTAACCATTTTCATTATCCAAGTCGGCAGGAATTATGAAAAGAGGGCATTAGAAGGAATCAGGATAACATTTTACAGATAAGATGAAAGGCAGGGTATGTACAATTCCAGTGTCCAGACTATTAGAAGAATATCTAAGAAAATGAGATGTTCAGTTGTATTCCCAGAGCTTGCAATTGCAGACATACCTTTGTACCAAGGTCCAGCAAACTTTCCTTATCAGGACATATGCCTGACCCCAGACCACCAAGGGCATAAGCAGAACGGATCATGACTGGGTAGCTAATCTTCTCAGCTGCCTTCAGAGCATCTTCAATCTTAAAGGAGAGGGGAATACATTTCAGAGATATCGTAACAATTAAGATGAATAAAGTCTTCAACTCTGGTTATAGGGTTAACTGGAAATCCCACCAGTAAGACACTAAGCTGTCTGAAGATAAAATGAATAGAATAAAAGTTAGCTTTGTAACATTGCTTCTTTGTTCTGCCAAACAGCAGAAAACGAACAAGGAGTCGAGAAAGTGACTTCTTTCCTTAGTTATGTATGGACTTCCTTGATGACTTTACATGGACAATGTCCTTAACCTGGTCTGTCTTCACAGACTTTAGCCCCTCCAATAAGACATCTTGGTTTAAGACCTGTTTGATTTCCTCCAAACTCGAATAGGCCTTCCCACTGAACCAACTTTTTGTTTTCACATTCCTGTGCTGTTTTTGAGGACCTGAAATCCTAAGTCTAAATGGCTTGTGCAAATTTTTTTTTAAAAAAAGTAGCCACTGGAATGTCATATATTTTTGCACTGTAACACAGAAGTCACCCCAACCTAATTCACTTTTCTTGTCAAGAGGTAAATTAGCTTAGGCTTTCCAAGTGCTTAATTGCATATTCCCTCATTTAAAACATGGTGAACCAGTATCAACCACTGTGGAGTGCTGGTGAAAGCATAGAAGCTACAGTATCAACGGCTGAATTCAGTTTTCACTCAATAAAACTAGAATATTTTTTTAAGAAGTCAAAGAATAATAGTAATCACATCTTCAAAATTGTCTGATTTACCGATTCCACTGCAAAGCTAGGAGCAATCTTTTCATTTAGCTCAGTCAGTTTATCGGAAAAAAGCTTTCTATCCTCTGTAGCCATGATGGATTCAACTGATGTACCTAGGACCTTCACACCATACTCCTGCAGGACTCCTTGCTTGAAGAGTTCCACTCCTGTGGAGTAAAGAAAGCCAGAGTTTTGGGGACAGATGGTAGATAAAGAAGAAAGTAGTCAGAAGATATTTAACTAGCTGACAACTTGTCTGGCTTCATCAACAGCTAATTTTATTATTGTCAATATTAGAACTCAGAACCATAACATGAAAGTTACTATCCTCAAATCTATGAAGCCTGGGATATAAGTAAAGTAACTGCTTGGCCATCATCTGCAACACAAAACAAAGCACCACAGCTGGATACTGCTGCAAGAAGCTAAACGAAGTTAACTTTTCCTTCTGGTCTCTGCCTCAAGGTGGTCTGAATATCCCCAATCCAACAATGATAACTAAGACTTAAGCTGAAAAGCAGGATATATGAATTACTTTTAAGTATCAAAACAAGCAATTAGATGTTATGTTCACAGCTTAGCAATTACTCACTCCCCCATGGTCAGTATTTCTGCTTGTATTCCTCAGGAACATGGGCAATGTATCAGGCACGTGGGTCTTGCATGTCTACACAAATAAAGTCTGCAGAACACATGGTAAAGACCATGATATTTGCCTGCAAGGAGTGCCAAGGCACCTGTATTGTACTCACCACAGTTGAGAGCAGTCTGGCCACCCATTCCCAAAATTAATCCATCAGGACGCTCCACCTTGATGACTTCTGTGACAAACTGTGGAGTGATGGGGAGGAAGTAGACAGCATCAGCCTGCTTTAAACCAGTCTCATTGGTCTGCACTGAAGCAATATTGGGATTCATCAGGACAATTTTCACATTTTCTTCCTGAAAAATGAAAATCTGCATTAAAATCACAGAATCACAGAATGATATGGGGTTGGCATATGTGGAAAAAGAGTTAACAGCAGCAGCAAGGAGAGATGGAGTTCTACAAGCAATTCACCAACAACAGAATTTGGAAAGCCTGGTTCCCTAATTACTCTCCCGTAAGGGATTTCTGGTATCTTGTACCAGGCTGAGCTAACAACCAGTTCTTTACTTTTGTGTCTCTGCCTGTCTGTGAATCTTGAAGGAATGGAGATACCCACCTGATTCAAAAATTTGGTTGAAATTTATGAACACATTTATGAATTGCACACATTTATACACTTATGAACACATTTATGCATAGGGAAAAACAGGAAAAAACTCAAGCATAATCATGTGTTTTCCGTTGGAAGGCAGACTAAAAGTGACAAAGCAAAAAAAATTTAATCAAAACCCGATCTTTTCTTGCCAAGGAGTAGGTCTTGGATCATGGGTGTCCAAGTAGTTCTCAGATTTTTGTACTGACAAGTAACAGTACCAGAATACATCTTTTGCTTTGACTTTCCATAAAGATATTTTAATTTTCCTGGTGTTATCACTTTAAAAATCTCGTCCATGACTTTTTTTATTTGATATTGCACATACTAAAAGACAAACTCTGACTCCATATGCAAGACAAAGCTTAGCCAAAACTTCACACCGTTTTTTCTCGGTCACGCGTGAGATAATGAAATAGAGCAATAATAAAGTGTATCTGTTTCCTGCTATACCAATCGGAGTTTTGACACTGTTTTGGCTACAGACAGAAATTCACTACAGTTTGCTCAATAATAGAAAAGTCTGACTCAGAGCTGGGCAGATCAGCTCTCCTCACTCTTGAAATACTAGTTGCTAATAATAATGAGACCAGAATGTGGCCAAACTTAAAAAAACCACATCAGCCACAAGCAGATAAAGAACAATGTACTACTGCTTTGTTGAAAAGATGGACTGGGAAGTAGAAAGGCTGTAGCCTAATTTTTATAGGAACTCATTCTAATCTCCATCAACTTCTTGGAAGGCAATAAACTTCTAAAAACAAACAAACGATTTGCAAACAATGCTAATTATAGATGCAAAATACATTTTAAGAGAAAGATTTGCTATATTGAAGTCAGGGCGGTTAAGAAACAACAATGATGACTCTCATTATAAACAGGAACTGTGATGATACTAAAAAAATGAGTAAAAAGAAATAGAAAAAACATTGGCAGCCTAAGTCAGCCATTCCTCGAGCAAATGCTATGGAAGCGTTCCTGGGACCAGTACAGAAATTGCTATTTTTCCCCAGTTCACAATAAGCATTAAAATGCCATAGGCCTTTCCTGTGTTTGTTTAAAATTTGTGATTGCTTGACCCACTGGTTTGGGGGAACAAATATATAGCTCACCTGGAGCAGTGGGATTCTCATTCAGAACTCTGACTGCTCAGTTCAGGTATTAGATAACATTCCTTCTCCTTTCTTTGATAACTAAAAATGCTGACTTAAAGACTGGCTGTAAATTTCTTCTGACCTTTTTTCCCCTCACCTTTTTTCACTGAAACACACTTTCCTTGGAAATGCATGGAACAGGGAAGGGAAAAAAGAAATATAGTCCTTATGGAATATATTTTGGATATAGACAAATGACCCCAAAACGGGTAGTTTTCATGCTGCTGCTGAGGGAAGAAGAGTAGCTCTCTAACCAAAATATTCTTCTGTAATAACTGTATTCAGAAATTCCATTTAAATGAATGGCAGAGGGAGAGGTGTATCACTTTCCAACAAGCTGGAATATCTGTACATCTCAGCCTTTTCTTTCCTACTTATCTGGGGCAAGGTGTCTTAAAGGCCCAGCCAGCAGTAAGGAGGAAGATAATTAATGAAAAAATTAATGCTGACTGTGCTACAAGAAACAAGTTTCGCTGTTAGCACATCTTCTGGCCCAATTGTTCAGGATGCCGATTTTCAATGCACTTGCAGTTTGTCTTTGCAGCCTTTTCCTTCAACTTCTGCCTTTTTAAGTTTTTATAAGCACATGGCTAGCCATCCTGACTGGTGATCTCTGTTACAACTTAGTTAAAACAGTGGGCTCCATTCCTCTTTTTGTGTAATATCCGCCTGTATTCAGACCAGTTGGGAGAATCCCCACAGCAAGTAATCCAGAAGGTTTTTCAGGGCACTACAAGCCAATCTCTGCTGTTCATAGATGCTTCCAGGTCTTGTTCTTCAGAAGATTTTCCTACCTTTGATGAAAATTCTTGCAAATACAAATGCACTGACCGGGGAAGTCCCAGCTCCACAGGATTTTACTTTTTAAAAGAGGCACCCGTTTAATTGGCTAGGACTGAATACTAACAACAACACCTTCTTATAATGAATTGGCACCCAGGAGACTAGGAAGAACAGCAGTACATAGCAAAATGAATCAGAACATCCAACAGTGAGAATCAATATTGATTATTTATTAAAAAAATATAAAAGGAAAAGTCTAAGGGGAAAGAAATCTCTCTTATCTCCTGTTAATTGTCCCTGATCTCTCCCACCCGTGCTCTGCAGCTTTCCCCTGGCAGGCACTGACCAACTACCTTCTCTCTCAAATGCCACTGTAAATCACTCTGCCAGAGGCAAGGTCAGGAAGTGCAAGCACTGCCGCTGGAATGGCTGATTAGCCTGCAGATCAGAGCAGCTGGCTGGTGGCCACAGGAAAGGAAAGGGCACTGTAGGTGGTCAAGCTAGGGAGATTTATCATTAAAACAATCCACTTTGTTCCACAAACCAGAGCTGAGTTTGAAGGACAAAAGAGGAAAAAAAAACAAAAGGGAGAGAGATGCCTCCTTTCCAACTCAGGTCATTATCTGAACTCACCAACTCTGGGATCCTCCACTCCTAACTCAGTCTTGCTGTCTTGATGATGCGGCCAGTTTGAACTAGTAGCCAGCAATAGCAATACAGGACACATACAAAGCATATACAATATGTGTTGTACCACCAGGACTAACACAGAGCAAACTCAGATTATATTTAAGATTACTGTAATTGATTTTTTTCCTTCCTTGACTTCAGGGTCAGTACAGGAATAGAATGGCCAAAACGTCAGAATAGCCTCAGAGCCGCTCACAATGATCACCTCAGCTGAAGGCAGCTGGTACCTCTACTTTGAATCTGTCAGACAGACCTCTACAAGCTCTCCTCCTTCTTCACATGAGGTTAGACATGAAGTAGGGGGCCCAGGTAACTGTTATATTACCAGTAATAACCCCAACACAGGAATACTGCTATGCTTCTACACTTTCTCCTAGCGTGAGCTTTTCCCCTAACACCCTTTCTAGGTGCTTTGCAGCATGAAGCAGAGTGAATCAGAGCCCAAAACCCACCAAATGAGTGCACTACGCAGGATGCTTCAGCACAAGCACTGTTTTAAATGCATGCATTTCTCAGGCACGTTCAGAAGCACACATGCATTTTTGCTTGCTTCAGAATAATACAGCTCTGAAGTCTTCAGAAAGCGAACATCACAAACCAGGTAATAAGTTTACTGGACAAAATTCATCCAAAGGAATGAATTTTCATTCATTTCTTTCAATATTATTAATCTATTCTAGAAACAAAATTTGGCATATATGAATTTTTAAAAGTTCATCCCATTTAAAATAATTACCATTCAGAAAAACCACCTTGATAAGAGGTTCAAAATCTTTTCCATAACAGTTTTGACAACAGCCAACCATTCAGCTGTTGATATTATTTGTCTACCTTGAAGTGTGCTGGAATATCACAAAAATTCCAGTAATTTCAGCTCAGGTGTATCTGACAATATTCCTCCTCTTCATTTCCATTGAATATGACAAGCCTGAAGTGACCAGTCACAAATAACAAACTGCTTGAAGACTGCAATGGAAACCTTGGGAATGTCTCTCTTCAGAAGATAATTACGGGTGGTTAACTCACATCACTCAACCCACAAATTCACAAACAAAAATATACCTAAATTTCCTAAATGCCTACAGTTGTTTATTCTCACCAGCTTCCCTGCCCCAGTGATACCATGGTTGGATGATCATAGTTAGCTGTGAGAAGGGAAAGTAAATTGCATCAGGTTAGTATTTGCAGAGTATCCTCTCACCTTCATGGCTTTCACAGCCTGGGATCCGGAGTAATCAAATTCCCCTGCCTGGCCAATCGACAGACCCCCAGATCCTAGAATGAGAACTTTGGAGACCTAGAAGCGTCAAACAGCATGAAAACAGAATCAGTTCTGTGGTAGTGGATGGCAAAATAAGAGAGACCGTGCAGCACTGAACATCCTCAAATTACAAAACATAAGTTCTAAAAGGAAAAGAAAGTCCAAAACCACTGCAGTTTTACTTCTAAGAATATTTCTACTGGACTTCTTCCCTATATATCTCTAGTTAGAGAAACACATAACATATGCATAGGGCATACAATAACCGTGTTAACTGTATCAAGTGCTTATAGACAACCATGCCTCACTTTGGCTGCCCACAAAGTTCATCTGCCTTCTAAGTAGCAAAACTGTAGGAAATTCAGCTCACGTTAGGAATTTCAGACTTATTTGCTAAGCAACAGAGCATCAACATTATGCTGCTAGCACAAAATCTCACGGTCAGATTATCCCAGGGCACCCCATATAGTGCTGCGAGTGTACCTTTCCTGGGAGAACTACAGAAAAAAAAAAATACATGAAACATCAGATCTTAAAACTTTCTCAAAGAAAAAGGAGTTAATAACTCAAAAGATGCCCGATGACTGTGAGACGGGCAGCTGACAGGCCTTTGTAAGGGAAGCCTCCTTTGACTTCCATGGCCAGCTTTTTGTGCCATTTTGTACCATGGATTCAGTAGGAATTAACTGCTCCTAGCCTCACTGACAGGCATGAGTAACGAGTACCTGTACACTGACCTCCACACGGGAAGCTGCTGCTCCAGCCTTGGGCAGGACCGAAGAAATGGTAGTGCCTTTCCCTCTTTTAACCAGTGAAATGAACGAATCAAACAGGAACTAGGAAAAACAAACACGTGTATTTAATTAACTGGAATTAAATAGATACGAAGCAAAGAAGGAAAAAGCAGGCCATTTGTGAGCTCAAGCTATCAGCTCTGCTTTGCTGCTCTTCAGAAGGCAAATTTACACCATCAGAGAAGATGGGATCATTATTTGAAATTTATTTAACAACTTTAACTTATCTGACAAAGCTGCATTCAAGAGAGTGAGGTCATATCTGGAAGAAACCACGTATCAATCACGTCTGTGTGCTTTGCTTGTTTATGGCTGGCAGCATAATGAATGAGGTTGCATTAAAAGCTAAAATACAGAAGACCGTACACTTAACTAGCTCAAGGGAACCATCTGGAACGGAGCCTATAAACATCAGTTGTGCTAAATCAGTATTGTCCTTCCAGAGGAGATCCCAGATCAGCTGTGAGAAAAGTGTTCTGCAGCCAGGCCAAGCAGGGGAGGCAGTGTGACCACCGCTGGCATACAGGCAGCTACAGACAGTGGGACAAGCTCCTCATTTGACCCCACACTTGCAGAGCTTCTGTCCATGTGGCCTCTGAAGCTGGCTACTGGGAGTCACATATGGAAGAAGTATGGATGGGTCCTGCAAGCCTAGCAGGGCAGGCACTTTTCTATCAAACCCATTCCAGCAGTGCACAGACTTGGAAAAGTCGCAGCCAAGTGTTGTTTTCAGTTCTCTGAGATTCACTAGTCAATCAGATACTTCTTGATATCAAGAGATTTACTTGCAGGTTCAATCAACATCATCAAATTAAGATTAAAATAAGCACTTCTACGTATCCTTCCATCTTTCTCTCTCAAGAAATGCTAAACAGTTTATTTATGTTCAGACATGCCTCCTCTGCCTTCCACGTCCCCCGTTGCTGCTTAGTCATACTCTGTGACTACGCAACCAGTTGTTATAGAATTTGTGCAAAGTCACAGATGGGGGATTAAAATTTCATTTCACTTAGGAGAACCAGAGTGAAGAAGTGTGAATCCATTTACATAACTCTACAGTAATTATAAAATTTGAAAGTGGAACTAAAATGTATTAGAAAGTTAATGATTTTATTACAAAGCAGCTGGCTAGTATTTTTTTTTTCGGTGAAGATAAAATCCTTTTCCTTTTGCAATCACCCCAGGTACAAGAGATTTGAGCCCGATCCTGCAAAGGCTTAAGCACTTCAGTAACTTCCAAGACAAAAATAATCCCACCAGGACTCAAAGCATACACATCATATGAATGGAATCATTGATCCAAAGCACAGAGAAGTCAATAGGTGCCTTGCTGCTGATTGTAATTAGCTGTGGATCAAGCTAAGCAGACACAAGCCCATGCATACCTGGGCCCTCTCTCAGGATCCTGACATTTCCAAAACTGAGATTTAGGACCATCACCAGCATAAAGACTCATCACTGTAGCTGATACGTATGTGTACTCCCTAGGCCATCTGCAAGCAAGCCCAGATCAATTCTTATACAATACCTCTGTGTCTCTTGGCCCAGGATTCGCATCTGGGTAGAACTGTGCTGTGAAAATTGGTCTGGTCTCATGCATAATTCCCTGCAGGAATAAAAACAATCATCTTAGGTGCCTCCTTGAGAGCAGGCAAAAGAACAGAAAGCCACATCTTATCCCTGTAAGCACTGAAGACCAAAGGATCGGGGTGTTTTTCGGGGCTAACAAATTTATACCCATTTCATTCCCAGTCTTCAAACAATGTCTTATCTGAGACATTGAGCCTCTTGATTTTCTGCTAACGCTCAAATGCCCTCTGAGCTGTGCGTGGACAAGCAGCATGGTGGAGATATCACTTTCACTACAACATCAAACACTACTAAGTTGTAAGCTCTTAAGAGAGCAGATAGGCTAGTCTCCCTCCAGAGGTAACCCTGGATCAGGCAGAGAAGAAAAAATGTACATGGCAAGAAAAGATCACCTTGGACAAGATTGTTATGGAATGAATGATTTTACCATCTGATCTGGTTGGTTCTGTTACAGAAGAGATGGATTTGGGTCATGCTCTTTACTTCCATAACTCACTTTAAATACTGACACAGGGTCTTGCGCATGATCTCTGCCCTAGATCATTGTCAGGCCTGTGATGAAGTAGGACCACTGCTCCAGATGAAAAAGAGCTATGAAGGACTTAAACTGAGTTTGGAGACAGTACGTGTAGTTTCAAGTAGTTTCCTTGGAAAGGAAAAAGAGACTTCTCAGTTGTGCGGCCTGATAGCACCAAGCAGTTTGATCCAGACTACCCTGTAGCTGTCATTGCTTATGGCCCAATTCCAGGTGGAAGTAGAGTCCCAGGGAAGGTTATGGAACAGATCATCCTGAATGCCATCATATGGCATGAGCAGGACAACCAGATGATCAGGCCCAGTCAGCACAGGTTTATGAAAGGCAGGTCCTGCTTGACAAACCTGATCTCCTTCTATAAGGTGACCCACTTAGTGGATGAGGGAAAGGCTGTGGACGTTGTTTACCTAGACTTTTAGTAAAGCTTCTTCACACCATGACAGCATTCTCCTGGAGAAACTGGAAGCTCATGGCCTGGATGGGTGTACGCTTTGATGGGTAAAAAACTGGCTGGATGGCTAGGCCCAAAGAATGGTGGGGAATGGAGTTAAATCCATTGGCAGCCGGTCACAAGTGGTGTTTCCCAGGGCTCAGTCACTGGGGCCTGTTCCCTTTAACATCTTTATAAATGGCCTGGGTGAGGAGATTGAGTGCACCCTCAGTGAGTTTGCAGATGGCACCAAACCAGGTGGGACTGTTGATCTGCCTGAGGGTAGGAAAGCTCTACAGAGGGATCTGGACAGGCTGGATCAATGGACAGAGGTCAACGGCACGAGGTTCAACAAGGCCAAGTGCTGAGTCCTGCACTTGGGTCACAACAACCCCCTGCAGTGCTACAGGCTTGGGGAAGAGTGGCTGGAGAGCTGCCTGACAGAAAAGGACCTGGGGTGTTGGTCAACAGCAGGCTGAATATGAGCCAGCAGTGTTCCCAGGTGGCCAAGAAGGCCAATAGCATCCTGGGTTGTATCAGAAAGACTATGGCCAGTAGGAGTAGGGAAGTGATTGTCCCCCTGTACTCGGCACTGGTGAGGCTCCACCTTGAGTACTGTGTTCAGTTTTGGGCCCCTCACCACAAAAAAGACATTGAGGGGCTGGACCATGTCCAGAGAAGGGCAATGAAGCTGGTGAGGCGTCTGGGGAACAAGTGTTATGAGGAGAGGAGCTGGGGTTGTTTAGCCTGGCGAAAAGGAGGCTGAGGGGAGACCTTATCACTCTCTACAATTACCTGAAAGGAGGGTGTAGAGAGGTGGGGTCAGCCTCTTCTCCCAAGTAACAAGTGATAAGACCAGAGGAAATGGCCTCAAGTTGTGCCAGGGCACGTTCAGATTGGATATTAGGAAAAAATTCTTCATTGAAAGGGTTGTCAAGCACTGGAAGAGGCTGCCCAAGCAAGTAATTGAGTCACCATCCCTGCAGCTGTTTAACGTGTAGATGCAGGGACATGGCTTAGTGGTAACTTCGCAGTGCTAGGTTAATGGTTGGACTCAATGATCTTAAAGGTCTCTTCCAACCAAATGATTCCAAGTCCCTCAAAAGGAAACCTAGGAAAAAAATAGTTCTGATACAAGCTGCTTCCCTTAGGAACGGACAAAGGAGTCCCAACAGCTCTTCTAGAACAACAGTGCCATCCAGAGCTGCAGGGTGGGATGCTGGGATAGAATAGGGATGAGAGATGAGCTACTGACCACAGCTGATCCATTATGGTATGAGTTTCTGCCCTCAGAATAAACAATGTCATCATTCTGTCACATTTTCCCTGAACACTCAGGTTATTTCTAACTACATACAAATATCTTTTAAAAATTCGTTCCATGGCTTGTCAGTATTTGTAAACCTGTGTTGGCCCTGTCCAGCTGTGATGGCTCAGGTCAGTCACAAGAAGTGTTTTTTCCTCTTTCAAAAAGAAGAATGCAAGATATTGGGCATGAAACCATTCAAGCCTGTTCCCGTTCGTGCATCCCATGCTAAAAAAATAATTGCTCCTTGTCCCTCTCCATCTATGAAGGTTTAGGAGAGTGATGGTGCTTCGGGGGTCACTGAAATGGTCCTTTAGCTCATATAGAAGAATGTCATGCTTCTAGATCCTGAAGACTCATGTCCAACCTTATCATCTGCTTTATGCAAAAGCACCATCACACTTATCTACAATCTTCAGCTAAAGCAAACGTGAAAGGCCTGGGGATGAAAGGGTTCAGGTTTGTCAAGCCAGCTAAAACAAACTCATTTTCAAAAATTGAATGAACAGATGCAAATTTTTTTTGGTGAACATGTTTGGTAACATTTGAACATTTGTCTCTATTTAGATATGTTTGTAAGGATAAAGAAAACAGCAACTGACAAACAACAAACTTACTCTAAAACCATCAGCTGGAAATTACTGCTCCTAGATCCTACAAAGCATAGCCAGGATATGCCAGAACAGCACTGTTCAATCTGCCAGACTTTATGTGGGGCATTTATACAAAATAATGGAGAAGCATATTCCCATGGGGGAAAGTGCTTTTAAAAATACCTTCTTTTCAATGATTTTCTGATAAATAACAAGTCTTGTACAACACTGGGCCTTATAAACAAGATTTAGAATGGGCAATTACAAAACCTGAGATCTGTCTCAATGTCTGTCTGACCTTGTCAAAACTGAGCTATGGGATATTGTTTTCCTTCCTATGCTTTTCCATGTTCAGCTGTGAACTACCAGAGGCCAGGCATTTTTTAATTTATTTTTTTCCATACATGGATGCCACTCAACACGAGACCTCTACCTTAAGTCCTGGAAGTTGTTTTCTTGAGGTAACTGCCTCTTTCTCTCATGATTTGAGTCCTTGTAATTTTATTTACAATAACAGACCAAATTAGACTGCAATAATATTCCTTTTCTGAGCAGGCAACACAAAGCCAACACAACAAAACAGTGACACAGGCTAATGTACCCACAACACAAGCCCTAAGACAACGGTAATTGAGTGATCACCACTAACAGCAGGGAAATCACAGAAGTTAATAAGGCAGCTGTTCATGGGAAATCATAAGGTCACTGTTGCCTTCCTACACTTTGGGCTAGTACGGCAAACAGTGGTGACAGTTCATCCCCTTTTGGGGTGTAAGGCAGGGCCCCAAGTCCAGTAGATCATCAAGTTTAGTCCTGATAACTAGTTGTAATCTAAAGCAAGCTTCCAGGAGGTGAAATAAAGTGAGACAGAGCCTTCACTCAGCAAAGTGAAGGTAGTGAGCTTTTACTCACTGCGTGCAGGCATCTGTAAAGCATGAGCTCACCTCATTCGTTTGATCATTGCCATTCACAAAGAGAGGTTTCCAGCCAGGTGGGAGGGTAGAGCTGTCGATGGCATAACCGTGGTTCTGAGCAGTGATGACAGCCTGTCCATTCACCGCATTCAGGACAGGCTGGTTCTGTCCTCTGAAAGAGAAAGGATCAGAAAACAGGGCTCAGAAGTGCTAGATGTGTCCAAATGCCACAATTAGGAAGAGTTGCTAACTGCGGGGCTATACACAGGAGTTCAATAGTAGCAGCCAATCTCAAAACAATAAATCCTAGGAGAAACTTTGCTATCCTTCAGTTTGATGGGGATCAATTATATCACAGACTTTCAAAACACCCTCAAAAAAAGCAATGCATGACACGGCAGCTTAAATTAAAGGCAAGGAGGATGGCTGGAATGAAGAAGTAATGCTACTGCCATGCTAGCTCCTGTTAAGACAGCTCAGAAGTAAAGCACTGTTGCTCTGTGGCCTTTTGCAGTGCTGAGCTGGTTTTTCTGGGACCTGGGAAGAGAAGAGCTGCTGCACCTGTTGGCCATCTGCATCTTGTAGGAAGTAGCTCCGGCTGCTATTCCAGTGATTAGATTCCCCATGCTAATTCCAAACAAGGGCTCTGGGCGATTGCTCTCCAGGACCTGAAACAAGACGGTTTTCAAGAGATACTGGAGTGTCTCTGTTCAGCAATTCCAGTATAAATCATGCTAGTTCCCTCACAGCAGCCATACAGCCTTAGGAAAAAGCTAAATGCAAGGGTGGCAACAGACTATAAAGGAAAGTTTCCTCCTTTCCTCTGCTTCAGAGGGAAACCTCACAGCATGATTTGGTGTCTCGGTATACTCAAGGGGAATAAGCAATGACACTCTGCATCATAGCCATTTAGCGTGTGACATTATTTCAAATGGGAGCACTGTGAAATCAAGGCTCTTCTTTCATAAGGTCACAGAGGTCCTAAAAGAGCACAGGATACTTTAAGGTAATTATGGTAATCACGTTTACTGTGTATTCTTCACTAAGGTCTGTATGGCCTTATTGTAAGTACTGGTCTGGAGACAACTCCCAGTTCACCAAGATGAGGAATATCCCAGGCAGCTGAAACGACTAAATGACATTTGGTCTGTAATATCTTAGTACAACCAACTGTTTAGATTTCAGGCACTTTAAAAAAAAAAAAAAAGCAAATAAACAAGAATAATCGGCCTATGGCTATTACACTGTACCTTTCTGACATTCTGAATCACCTCTTGGGCCTTCATGGGATCTCCTGGACCTCCAGAAATTATAAGCCCATCATATTCCATGCTGGTGAAATCATGATCCCATGGAACCAAATGCACTTCTGCACCTCGCTGGGAAAAAAAAAAAAATCAAGGGGACAACAAACGAGGGAAGGAGAAGAACAAATGAATGTGTGTCAGAAAGTTGTTCCCATGATCCCATGTCCCAGAGGTTGAGTACTGATTTCAGCCATTCCTTCACCAGGGACAGCAATGAGGCTTCTCTCCACTATCTGCCCAGGTTATTTTCACAAAACTGGTAGACTTAGTCTCTTTGAGCCATCTTGGTGTTTTTCAAGTTTGTCTGAAATTCACTGGTGAGATCAAAACTTACTAATGGAATGCAACATAAGTGTGTATACACACACATAAAATATTTTCACTTTTACACAGCGCATTCATCCTAACTGCTAAAATAAGGCTTCACAGCTGCGTTCTATGACATGCCAGAAACAGTTCTGCACATCAAAAATGGGACAAATATCCACATTAATTAAAAGACAAAACCAGGGAAACCCTATACGTCTAGAGAATGAGAGGATACCACATTCATTCCTCCTGTGTGCCTAGAAAAGTAAGGACTGCTACACCACTGTGCTAACAACAGGAAAAGTTTTTCACAGAATCATAGAATTAAAGAATGACTCAGGCTGGAGTGACCTCAGGAGATCATCTGGTCCAATCCCTGCTCAAAGTAGGGGTAATTTCAACTTCAGGGCAGGTTGCTGAGGGTATTGGTCAGCTGAGTTTTCAGTATCTTCAAGAATGGGCATTCCACAACTTCTCTGGGCCCATTATCACCATTCACCACCCTCACTGTGAAAATTTTCCCCCCATTTCTTTATTTTTGATAATGTTGAGTTGACCTTCCTTGGTTGTTCCTTAGAGAGACTGTGCTGTGTCTTTTTAAAGCTCACATTCTAGGAATTCTTCTCATGGCCGAGCGGTTGCCGCACAGGTCCTCTTCATTACCCCCTAAATACAGCATACCATGTTTAGAAAACACCTCCCAGCCCATAAAAATCATCCTAAAAAATGTACCTCATTTTAGGAAGGAAACTGCTTCTAGAATAGATGTGTCTAGGTGGAAGGAAGGATGTTGAATACAGGCAAGGCTCTTACTGAAGCAAAACAAGAGATGAAGGACATAAAGCACTGACCTACCTTTACCAGCAAACGGATAACATTGTGCTTCAGTCCACAGTCGACAGCTACAACTTTAATTGGATTCCCTCTGCCATATACCTTGACTTCCTATAAAGATAGACTATGCTGTAAATGACAGATCACCCCCCCACACCCAAAGCACAGAGAAAGGAGTAGAACAACTTTTCAACAACATGCAGCAACTGGCACTTAACAATCAATTTATATGGAAATTTCCAGAAGTATCGCAGACATTAGCACTTCCTTCATTTTTCTGTGAAAGTAGAGGTTAGAACTCTCTTTTATATACTGTTGATTACAGAAGCAACAGCAATCCCGAAGAAATCACTTGTTTCCATAGCTAATGACAAGCTTTTTTCCTGTATTTCACCTCATTAGCAGTGAAGCAGCAAGCCAGCTCTCGCAGATTATTGCAGCCCAAGAGAAATGCCAGAAACATGGTGAGGGATTTTCAGCTGAAAATCCAGCTGGATATGTTTGTGGATGCCAGAGGAGCAAGGCTACTTCACACCAGCTCTAGGTCCATCACATTGAACACCACCCTGACTCTCCAGTCACAGTAAGACCAAAGCATAACACAGCTGGAGATGTCCTACAACTGACCTCTAGAGCACCACAGCAGTGCAGATCCGGCCAAGCAGGCCACTGAGAACGACTGATGTTCATAAGGACCTGACAGTTTCACATATCAGACAACACCTCTCCTCTTCTAGCTGCTGGTCCTTAACCCATTCCACAAAGTAAATTATCATCAGTCCCAAATCTGTACCATTATATTCTGTACACCCACTTATCTATTGGTCGCAAACAGCATGGAAGACAGCAAGGTCAAACCACCTTATGTTATATGGGCCTTGATGCTGCAACATGCAGATGTATTGACAGACAGCTGTAGCACTGATGGGAGTTTATTTATCAACAGCTTCTTTCTGAGGCTTGCTGAATTATTTTCACTTGTTACACAACTGCAGGTAGCACCAGGCTGGGATGTTATTCATTAATAAGCACATAAGGCAGCCTTCTTCCTTCTAAAAACAAACTCTGTGCCTACCTTCAGTTACAGTCAGCTTCTAAAAGCTGATATTGGTAAGTGTACTTTATCCAAAGTGACTTTTCTCTTGTGCAATACACCACAGAAAAAGAAGTCTTTTTTTTTTTTTCTTCAAACTAAATAACTCCGTCTTAATCAGCTTCGCTGGCATTTATATTTTACAGCTGGTTCTCTTTAAAGATGCTAAAATCCATGCCAAATATGCCCGGTGATGGGTGATGGACTGAATCTTTTCATAGTATTATGATCAGCCAGAAGGAAAAATATCCCCTCTATAGGGAACCCGAGATGAAGTTTTTTAGCAGAATATTACAACTCCTCCTTCTGTGTTATCCTAACTCAGTTCTTGTTTTAACTTCTATTTTCTCAAATATAAAGATGAAGAGATTTTTTTAGGATGCAAGAGCATTTCCAATGTAAGGCCAGCTCTGATGTCAGGAGCAAGGGTGGAAGAGATGGGGTACAAGGAGCCACTTGCCTTCATTACAAGGCTTCACGCTGCAACACATGAACCACCAATAGTCCCTTACCCACCTCTGAGGACATGACTCAGCACAGAGCCACTAGTGTTACCACCACTGTTGCAATTCCTGCTGTGTAATGTTGAAAGGAGATTCTTGTATGGGAACATATCTGGCAGTTCACACTACATAATGATGTGGGGCAAAGTACCCCACAATCCCTTTTTGAGAATGAGTAGAATGGAAATCATATTGAAACTGGGTCTTGTTAGGTTACTCAATACTTCTGATATGAATCTGTGCTTGACATCAAATATGAGAATATCTTCACAGTTACTAATCTAAGTGGATTCCACTTCCACAGCCCAAGGCAGAACTGTACCACTGCACAGGAACTGTACGGGTCTTCTACCTGCTGTCCTTCAGGCCTCTGAGAAGTGGCTTTCAAAATCTTTCAAAATCTTCAAAACAACAATCTCAGTGTCATGTGCCAGATTCCCTTAAGAAAATCCTACCCTCCTTTTTAAAAAGGCTTTTGGAGACCCCTCAATTCCTCACAGTCTGCAAAACATTATGAAGTAACGATCTTCCTCAAAGGTTATCTTTGGCCCTTCTAATGGCCAGAGAGAGTTGTGGGACAAAACTGCTTTGAGGTACTTTAGTTACCTACTCTCAAAACTCTTCCCTGTCCAATTAGGCTATAATTTGTTACACCGTTTCCTTCAGCAGCAAGACTGATTCTAGGTGCTGCTGTCTTCACAACCCTTCTTCCACTTCCCACACTTATTATTTTTCTGTACTGCAGAGCAATGACACCCACATCTGGCCAAGAGTATGTCTAGACAGAAAACAGACCGGCAATTGGATCAAAGAACTGTTAAAAGACATATTCCTTCCAAAGCCAGAGGATTTCCCTCATCTGTTCACTGTGCAGCCTATAAAAAACTGTCTCAGTCTGAAAGTATGATGTGGGAAGGCTGCAAGCCAGCAGCTAGGGAGAGTAGAAATTCCTGCCTGGCAACACTGCTGAGAACAAAAAGAGTACATGGGGCTGTATGTATGGACAGAAGTGACTTTTTAGCTTCAACTAGTTAAATACCTCTCATCTGCATTGGGACCCTGACCATCACATGCACCAAAACACACCTCTGACAGAAGCTCCTGCAAAATACTGGCAGTTTTCTACATTCCCCACCCTGTATAGGCAATGTTAGCAAATAGAATCTATACCACTAGCATCTAAAGAAGGCAGGAGGAGAATAATAATAAAAAAAATCAATCACTCCTAATGCACAATTGATAAGCAGACTCCTAATCTTACTGTATCCTGCTTTACATGAAAATAGCTGTTTGGCAACAGATAGATTATCATGTCCAGTAATTACCAACATTGAACAGCTTACTTAATTTTCAGCTTTATTTGTGATGTTGCTTTTTAAGCCTATAAAATGAAGTTATAAACATAATGAAACCACCAAAGCTCCGTTAATCTTATTATATCTCCCCTTTAGAAGCTATTTGCAGCATCTTTACAGTAATTCTGTCTTAGTTATTGCAGAGTTTAGCATCGGCAACCTTACCTATTTCTGAGTTACTGCTCAAAATGGCTCCAACTGTATCTTGCAATCATAGATCACAACCTCAACAAGCAATTGCCATCCTTCTGTGTAGCAAGAAGGCCCTGACCCAAAATACAGTGGAGGCATTGGCATGAGTTGGTGAGATCTTTGAAGGTGAGATTTGCAAGGTGGGCTATGTATTTCAATGGCATCCCAGGTAACCCGTTACTACTCTAAATCCAAGCCCAGATGGAGACTGCGCTTCGAATTCCCACTTGCTCACTGAGCAGTCTATTCAGGAGTACTTCACACTCATGCCACTAACACACCAGTGTGTGTGCAGAACAGTACACAAGCAACTATTTGCAGAGCTCTTCCGGAGCCTCGCTGATCTTCAAGGAGCTGCAAACACCAAAGTAAGCATGGAACTTGTAAAAGGGACTCATATACTCGGTTCTCACTTTAGTCAACGGGATTAAGCACCCAAGGCACTCTTCATCCTACAATTACATCCCCAAAGAGTCCGCAATTTAAGACATTAGCCCTTGCATTGGAACAAGAATAGTTCTTATTTTTAATATGGGCCTGGTTTGCTACATCCTTGTGATTTTTTTATGTTCATCCCAGCTTGTGGTCAAACACAGTTTGCACACCCAGTTAACAGAGTACTGTGGTTCTGTATATATCTATAAACAAAGTAGTTAATGCCAGTAAATATTAGATACAGAGGATGCCTTGCTTGGTCTCTTTTTGAAATCTATAAATATCTTCTGGAATCACCTCTTCAATACTTCTTCAATCCTGTCTTTGTAACACACAGTCCTCTGATCAGAGTACTGTTCAGACTACACCCAGCTCAACACAACTAATTTTACATCTTCAGCAGTGCACCTAAGGAGCCATATGGATTCTGTGAGGATGATGTTGAGATGATAGTCCTTCAAAGGTCTGGAAAGGTGTTTGGTTTAGAAGAGGTCCCCAAACTGTTTGTTTAGAAGGCCTGGACAACTCTCAGAGCAAATGGGGAGCAATTACTACCTGCAGTGTACAGACCTGGGACTACATAATAACTACTCACCTTTGTTGAAACTTCTGCAATTAAGTTTTGCTTATTTGGGTCTTCAAACTCCACGGGTTGACCTTCAAATTCAATCTTCCCAAGTACTGGGCCCTGTGGAAATACATCAGTAAACAGCAAAGCATGAGCAAAGGAGAAGCTGTGAATACTGGGACAAGGTGCTGACAGGCACAGGAACTGGAACAGCTGTTTAGAGATGATTTCTTGGCAGCTTGTAACCATTTCTAGCATCTTCAGAAGTTTATGAGCCTACCACAGTATCAAAAATCTGTTTAAATCCTTCATTCAGGGAAAGGCATTGTCAGCAGTAAAAAATGTTAATAGGCAGTTTGGCAAGCTGTCTAGTGACAGTAAAATGCATTGCCTTCTGATCCTCCTAGAGGATCAGAATTCAGATCCCCAAATAACAGTTGTATAGATCTGGGAGTAATCCACAAAGCAGTTTGAAGCTTTTTGGTTTTGGAAACCCACTGTGAGTTTTTCAGTCACCTCCTGTGGATAGCTACAAGGCAGCAGAACTGGGGTAAGGCAAAGCCATGTAGGAGGCAGGTCAGCACAGCTGTTTTCTGAATAAACAGAAGAAAAAAAAAATATAAAAAAAAAATCACCTCCATTAGGCTCTACTCTTTATTGCTGTTAGCACCTCGCAGAAGCTAGGACACTCTTGCTCTGCCAGCAGCATATCCTTCTCCACCTTCTGCTCATTAAAGTTCTCAGTGGAAAAATCCCTGTTTTGGCTTTGCCCCACACCTGGAATAAATGGGATTAACCTAGGGTTAACCTCTTCTCAGCACAGGGACAGGGTGTGCAATACAGAACTCTTCAAGGATTTCAAGAGTTTTCAAGGATTCCAAGAACTTTTTCAAGGGGAAAGTAAAACAGAGGAAGTCAATGTTTTGCTCTAACTTTTAATCTATAACACTTGCATGACAAAACATGTTAAACTCAGGTCGCCCTGTGGATATCAGGATATCAGATCAGTATGCACATCAGGATTGCTCATTGGGTTTAGTGATACTTTCATGGTTGACCATATCTGAAGCATCCTTGTCATTTTCCTAGGGCAAGAAAGAGCCAGCATCTTGCATTGCCATGCACACTACTAAGGGCAAATTTTAAAGACAGAGGTTTGCTCTTAACAGTGGCTGACATCCAATGTCCAGTAGCACCTTACACCAAAAGCTACTCCAGGCTGCTTTGCGTGGAACAGAGCTGAAAAGGTCAGCATCATCTCGAACAAGTCAGGTTCTTGGGAACCACAGAAACTGCTGAGTGCCACCATGCAGTCAGTCCCTTAAATGCTGATGACAAAGCCTGAAACCCATTGTTTTCAAACAGGAACATTGTGTCTTCCCTGGCTACAGATTTTTCAGCCAAATGGTGCCCTGCATTTACGTTTAGAGTCCAATTTAACAAGTCACTGCTCATTTCTGCCTTTATCATAATGAAGCCCTGTTCTCACCCCCAATTTATAAGCAGACATGGAGTGAAATACTAAGCTTTTTTCAACCTGAGAAGACTGGGAGAAAAGGCTACATTATGCATGATTTTAAAAGCCATAAACCAATACCACTCAGAGTCCCAGTATAATGGACATTGCTAACATACACTGCTAAGTTACAGGATAAACACTGAAAGCGTATTTACTTTGGATGAAAGGAATGCTGATCCATTAAACAGTATGTCTCCAGAAAGTAGAAAATGTATTGCCATTTTCTATTGTATTAAGATGCACTTGTCTGCTGTGTATAAGAGCAGGACAGTGCCCTATCTTCCCATAAAAATTCCTTTCTACAAATATTCCTCTCTTCAAGCTGCGTTGTTCATATTTTGCTCTGTGGAATGAAAGGGGGTGTGGGCTTGGATTGCAGGCTGCAAAGTGATCACCTAAAGTAAAGAGCAGCTTCAAATAATCCATTACAAAAGAAAAGCCTCCAAGGCACATTTACATTCAGAATGGCTTTGATCGCTGTTTTAGCAAGTGTGAAATGTACCTTAACATTAACCTCCATTCCGTAACATAATCCTGCTTGTGTCCTTCAGTTGTCGGCTCTTGGAAACCAGAGAAAAGTAATGACTATCAAAAATAATAGGCTTCAGCCAAAGAAAACCAGCCTGAGTTAGGAATCCATCTTAAATTATTGTAGACATTCCTTTGTCTCCGAGGAGCAGGAGAATTTCCACTGATCAAAGATGATATTGTCTGTGACCTATTATCCACAATATCTCACAGAGTTGTTGCTCAGTCTGACTGAGGCAACATGTAGCTGACAGTACTACCTGTTCTGTCCGACACAGCTACCTGAGGCCTTTCATTTACATCAGGTTGTGCTGGTTCACTTACAGACAACAGGAAACCCAGAGCTAAACTAAGGAGAGGGTGCTCCCTGGGATCACAGAATTATATGGGGTTGGAAGGGACCTCTGGAGATCATCTAGTCCAATCCCCCTGCCAAAGCA
>JAOXJM010000079.1:42520096-42535873 GCA_026413425.1 Tringa solitaria
CCTGGGCAGCCCATTCCAATGTCTGACAACCCTTTCAGTAAAGAAATATTTCCTAGTATCTAACCTGAACTTCTCCTGGCATAACTTGAAGCCATTACCCCTTGTCCTATCATCTGTAACTTAACCAACTTGGGAATCTTGGGATTTAAAAATTTTGCACTTGGAAGCCAAGTTCTATTACTCAGGAGGCTGCAGATGCTTCAAGCTTCTATATTTGATCAGGGCACTGGAGAGAGGACAAAGACAGCTTCTCTGCTGTGACTCACCAATGGCTGCATTTCAATGGGAAGTGATCAGATCCCTACATACCTCACTGTCATGGTTGGTTACATCAGTCTCTAAAGTTACTCATCACCACAAACGCTATGACATAAGAGGACTGCCTGAAGTCTCTTCACTAACTATATCTCTTGCTGTACCCCTGGACTACAGTGTTTTCTTATACAGAACACTACATGCTGGTATGAGGACCCCACGAGCTTGGAAAACAGCAGCTTTCACATATTAACAAACTCCCAGAGAAGTTTTGGTGCTTATATCTCATTTACTTTTGCCTTACCCAGAAAGACCAGTGTTGAATATGACTTCCCCTGCTGTGGAGGATGGATAGCCAAAAGAATAGCCCTTCATCTTCGTCCCATCTTGCAGCACCAAGTTCGCTGTCTGCGCCTAGAGAAAGGCACATGAAGAGACTCAAACACAGGAGGAAAATGCTTGATGATTATACAGGTAACTCCTAGGACACCTGCCTCTCATGCTGTAACTATTTCTGCCCCTCTCCCATTAGCAGTTGCCAAGATACCATCTCTTTTACTAGTCTCCTGATGCTCTTTTTCTTTCTAATACTTAAGAAACATTGTGCTACTAATGAGGGCAAGGCAGCTGGCAAACCTCACCGCAAGCAGGGCATGTGCTGCTATTATTGTAGGATCACCCTGACTCCTTCCATATCACTTTGTTCCGTTTCTTCCACCCCTTGTATCTTGCAATGAACCGATACCATAACTCTGCAGGGGAAGGATCACCCCTCTCCTCAACGTTTGCTCGAGGCTTGCTGCTGGGTATGCTGGCTCTCATCCAGCTGTGACCTTCGATAGGCACCCAATTTCTGTTGCAACCGTACACCTAAGCCGCTAAAAGTAAGCGTATGCTTAACCAGACTGGTGTCAGATGGGAAAAATTCAATATTAGTCCGTTCCACTGGAGGACACAAGAAGAGAGGAACTCGTGGATCAAACAGACATTCCTGGTCTCAGTTACCTGAGGAACAGGTATAAATTGTGCCGAAAGAAGCAGATATGGAAGGAGCAGCCAAAAGGAAAACTTCCCATAAAACCGCACCTCTTTCAGAGGGGCGTTTAGCAGAACTGAGTCCCACACTAACTAACATTACAGGCTTAATCACTATTTTACAGATGAGAAAAATAGGACACAGAGAGTGGCTTTTGCAGAAGTCATTAAGAGATTCAGTGGCACAGCTGGGTCTTTGCACATACCAGACTAAACACCATCTCTTTTGCCTCATTTGGAAACTAAACCTTTCTGTTTAGGAACTGGATGGGAAACCACCTGGGAACTCCAGCCTCTGCCAAAAAAAATAACAAATATATGCACAACAGAAATGACAGAATGAGTCAGGAGATTCCTTCAGGCAGTAGAATCACAGATGACATGCAGGGGAAGAGAGAGAGTAAGCAAAGCTGGAAATAGATTTGCCAACAAGTTTCTGGGCTTAAAAGAATTTGGGCAATGAACGTTTTGAGGCCCAAGAAACTTCCACTTCTGGAATGCAAGCACAGCTGCCTCCTGGGCACAGAGCTGCAGTCACAGGGCAATGACCAGTGCAAAAGCCCCAATGGTCCATGCCCCAGGAGATGTGCCAAGCCACCAGGCAGCAGCTCTCAACATGATTTAACTTCATATTGGGTTTTTTACAGAACAATTCCTCTTACTGGGATTTTTTTAAAAAGAAGAATCAAGATCAATTTGCTGTAGAAAGGAGCAGGAGAGCTACTTTCCATTAGTTGTAAATCAGATGAACAATCACAGGAGAAATTTCATTCCCAGCATTGAACATTTTGTAACAATCATGGCAAACATTCATCTAGAGCTCCTCTGCAGTTACAAATACTGCACAGATCAATTACTAATGTACTGCAAAATACACTAAAAATCAAACTGCGCTGCCAAGTAATTGAATTCCGTGCATCTGGGATGCTTTTAGCTTTGTATTTTTTCCTCATTAACGTCAAACATCCAGTCATTCTCAAAAGGTTTAGCCATCATTTTCTGAACCTTCCCACACAACTGGATGGGATAGTCAGCAACACCAAAACCCCACAGGCGTGCACAAACACACATATGCACCCCTGTTCTGGTTCCAGCAAGGATAGGGATAATTCTCTCCAGGATCTAGCAGGGACACAGGTATTCCATGCCATGTGAGCCATGCCCAGGAGGTAGCCAGGAGCTGGTCAGGGGTGGGGGCAGGAAGTCGCAGCTTGGGACTGGGATGGGGCATCCACACCACCACCCTAGTTATAAATATAGTTTTTGTGGCTAAATCCCCTAGATTTAGCCCAAATAAAAACTACAGTTTGATCAGCTCCCTAATGTGACTAAGCCTCTCATTACAGAAAGCTGCTACACACTCAAAGTATTACAAAGCATAGAGGTTGCTTGGGTGCTTCAGACTGTGCTTAGGATAGGACCTCTGCCCGTTCTGAAGCTCGCCGAAAACCCAGCCCACACTGCCAACAAGGGAGACTGACTATAGGAACCGGTTTCTCTCAGCCTTGGTTTCAAGAGACTTGGGTCTTTTCCCCCAGCAGGCCACGGATTTGAGCCCACCCAAATATCAAATCCAGTTCAAGCAAGTCTACCACTCGTTGGAACAAGTCGGGTAATCACTTAAATTGCAGTCTCAACTGCAAACACAACCTGGGAGAATCCCCCAGGCATCTAAGTCCACAACCACGGAATGACCAGAAAAGTTAAGATCCATCTAACTCCCGAGGGCCAAAATCCACAGCAATAACCATGATCTTTAGAGCTTCACCTTCACTATAGTGAGGCTGCCTAGGGAAGTGGTTGAGTCACCATCCCTGGAGGTATTTAAAAGACAGGTAGATGTGGCACTTAGGAGCACGGTTTAGAAATGGTCTTGGCAGTGCTAGGTTAACGGTCCTTTTCAACCTAAATCTTGGTGATCTTAAAGGTCCTTTCCAACCTAAATGATTCTATAGTACTTGACAGGAATCTGCATGTCCTTCCTCCCACCACAGACCACCTGCCCTTCTACACACCAGGCCAGAACAGAAATAATTTCTGTTGAACAGCAGTCCCTGTTGTACTATTAGAGCCCCTACACAGCGTTCAAGTAATGCAGAAGAATGTCTCTGAACAACCATAACCTGCCTGCCAGTTCAGTTATAGCAAGGGATAGATGTTCAAATGTTTCTCTCCCTTATTTGATTTATTATTCTTAATTAAGTGGTCGGTTTGTTTGTTGAGCATTCTAGAAGCAATTATTCTTGCTTACATTTCCAGCGGAGGTGTTACCATATCCCTAAGCTGACAGCCTACCTTGTCTTTTCAGTTTTGTTTTTAATGTGAAAAGTGATTTACAGGCTATAAAGAAAGCCAGTTGGCTCAATCGGGGATTAGTTGGGAGAGACTTTCGCTTTCAAAAAAAACCAAGCAAGAAATAAACAAACCCCCCAGAGCTTCCACAAAGTCCTTTTGTCTCCACCCTTCTCAGAAGCATCCCCATGTAGTCTCGGATAAATCTCTGTTGTAGTGTCAACTAAAATGTTTCTTCCACATACACCCCCAGTGTGGGACACACTGTTTGCAATCTGATTTCTCCTTCCTACACATCAGTAGCTTTACCTTTAGCAGAGCTCTCTATACTCCAGAGAGGCTGCAGGGCTCTTCACAGAATCCCATGGGGTTGGAAGGGACCTCTGGAGATCATCTAGGCCAACCCCCCTGCTAAAGCAGGTCCACCTAGAGCAGGCTGCACAGGAACATATCTAGGCAGGTTTTGAATGTTTCCAGAGAAGGAGACTCCAACCTCCCTGGGAAGCCTATTCCATGTTCTGCCACCCTCAAATAAAGAAGTTTCTCTTCATGTTTAGGTGGAGCTTCTTACGTTCAAGTTTGTTCCTACTTCCTCTTGTCTTGCCCTTGTCCTCTTAATAGCTTTGACAATGGAGATGGCTAACAGAGAGGGTCATGCTGTTGCCTGCAGTATTGTTAGATTTTGTGCATGTTGCCAAAGCAAATTGAACAGCTAACTAGTTTAGGTCCCACTTCACTAAGAAATTCACACATGAATTAAACAAAGCACTGTAGCAGTTTAAAAAAAAAAAAAAAGAGAGAGAATTTTAAAAATAAAACCAGATTAATTTAGTTCCAGTTAGTTCCCTGCTGTAGCCCTTCCCATCTACAGGATGGATGACAAAGATCTGCAAAAACCTCAAAAGATCTGCAGTACAATGTTTTTTAAAGCATGTCTGCTATAAAACCCTGTACTGGAAAGTGAACAGGTAATTTTTCATTTTTTCTACTTGCCTCACAGAGTAACCAGCCAGGGCAGTTAAGTTTTTTCCCCTTGGAAGAAACCCTTCAATTTGTCTTGGCAAGGCCAAGTTGAACCCTGAACATTAGGCTGCTGAAGGACTATGAGTATGCTGAGTACTGAAGCCAGGATGGGCACTTACATATGGCAGAGACACAGCTGAGATCCGATTTCAGTGCAGGCCAGTTTATTACCCTTCAGTAAGACAATAAAGCATCTCCTCTCTAAGGCAGACCATCATTCCATGCAGCATAACAGCCTCTGCCACAGTTCTCGGCACGCAAATCTGGCTGGCTACATAACAGCCAACATACCAGAAGTGCAGAAGAAGCCAAAAGCCACTAGATTTCTTTTACAGTAGAAAGCTGGTGCCAGGACTGTGCCACGTCCACTCTCTCAAGACCAAATAACCAGCAACAAAGGAGGAGTTTTCTCTTTGATAGAAAAATGTCTCTTCTTGTGTGTACTATGCTATCACAGGCTGAAAAAAAAAAAAAAAAAAAAAAATAAAAAAAATCTATCTGGACATTGCTAACAGTCAAGACTTCCTTTACCAATCTTTTTTTTTTTTTTTAATATATGCATGATTTTATTTCAGCACATTTGCTTCTCACTAAAATTAGGATTAGAAAGGGCAGGAATAAAAAAATGAATCAAAAGCAAGGCCAGTGTCTTGGGATATACCAAAGAAGATTCACACTCAGGCTAAATTTAGGGAGAGGCTTTGGATGGGTTCCTTTACCATCCAAGCCAAAGAGAAAGCAAAGCCAGAAAGGCAACAGAGGTACTATGGTGGAAAAGTCACAGTTCCTGCAACTTGAACTCTTCTTAAGGCTGTTCACAACAATACCACAAATAATTGTTCATGGCAGAAGTCAAAGGAAGAGAAGAAACTAGCAGAAGTCAGTGAACACTCAAGGAAATGAGCACCTCTTCTGTCCCACAGCAGCAGCTCACTAAGTTCCCCCATCTCTAGATGAACAGGCCCAGCTTTACCTTCCCTTCAGTCCTCTCCCTCTGCAGGTGAAACTGGAGTAGCTTGTGACTGATCTTTCTCCTCCTCACCCATCTCTTTGCTTCCCATGCAGTCATTTTCTCAATTACTTTCCACCTGCTTCAAAATGTGTTTGTGGAGCCCTTTTACAGTAAGCTGAAGTAGCTTCTAAAACCAGTGCTCAAAAATTTCCCTCCTCTCCCTCTCATTTCTAACTATATTTTTAGCTTGCTCCTGGTGGTTTTTATAGCTCTCCCAATCCTCTCCTTACCGAGCCAGCTATACTGTTACAAGCCACCTATTTATTGCTTGTACTACTCTTTACATCCCCATTTAACTACATGGGCCTCAGATGAGCATTAAAAGATACAAGCTTTGAGCTGCAGTCTCTCTGCCCATTCCTGAATTATAAAGAAGCTTGATTACCCTGAAACCAGTGATGCTAAACACCCCCCATGAGAGGCCACAGGGCTCTTCAATCTGCTCTCTGTGCCCCTCTTTCATCCGTGGATGCTCCATCTCTCCTTTAGAGCTGAAGGATGGGATGCAACAGGGAAATATGGACCTGTGAGTCCCCACATCTCAGCCTGCACACCTATGATGGTGTTTCCCCACATATACTGAGCTTAACCGGACAGAAAACAGTCTTGGGAGAATTATTAGGCACTCTACTAAAACTACCAGCTCTCCCTCATGCTCTCTAATACTTCGCTTATACATAGGTTAGAAACATGTTTTCATTGCATTTTGTTATGCTCCCTAAAATAGCCCATTGAGA
The DNA here is from genome assembly GCA_026413425.1 of Tringa solitaria. Classification (NCBI taxonomy): domain Eukaryota; kingdom Metazoa; phylum Chordata; class Aves; order Charadriiformes; family Scolopacidae; genus Tringa; species Tringa solitaria. Next base: position 42,526,451 of record JAOXJM010000079.1, read on the forward strand.
AAAAGCAATAAAAGGAAACTGAATGCTCATTTAAGCCAGCAATAATGGGAGAATGGGATCATTGCCTATACTGCCATTAGCCCACACACCTTAATTACTTCACATTTCAATCTTTCTTCAAACTTCTTACAAATATCCATTACCCCTAATGATGGCTGGAACACTAAACCCAGCCATAAGTCACTACTTGGTCGCTTGTCTCACAACTACATTTAACTTCCACACTCTGACACAAAGCTGTGCTATAGGTCAGATTTTTAGGACCACTTATCCTTAAATTTTCCTTCAGGGCTGCTGCTTTACTGCTGCATAAGCATATTAGAAAGAGTCTCCACTTCTGCTTCTGTCTATGTCATGCAAAAAGGTGTGTAAGTCTGACACTGTCTTAAAGCAAAAGCTCCAGTCCAGGAAAGGCTCAAGTTTTTGTATTCCAGATTCTGAATTGTAACAGAGTCACGTGGTAAAGTTGGTATTAGAAATCTCTGGCTCTGATCTCAAAAGCCACACTAGTCACAACACAGGCTCTGTTTTCAAGTGGAGGTGAGACAAAATTAAACTGAGAAGAGAGATGCTGAAGGAAGGGATGAAAATAGGGATGCCTTTTTCCTCATGCAGTTTTTCTCTGCAGCCAATTTTTGTTTTAAAAGTAATGGGTCTATTGCCAGGAGCTCAAAGAACTCCTGAAAAATCAGTGGCTATGGGACATGTGAGAGAAACCCAAGTCCTCAGTGGACAGAAATGACACTGATCAGCCCTGTACTCCACCCTGCCAGGCAAGGCAGCACCCACTGGGTACCCCCAGTACAAATCTCTAAGAGCTCTTGCCCACCACTCACTGAAACATCACTCCTCCAGTTGCTAATTCTATTACACTGTTGATTCAACAGGATACACAAGCAAGAGTCTCTTTTCAACGCAAAGGGTGTGATGACAAAACACTGCAAGTGCTACAGAATTCAAGCAGAAAGTCTGATTTCACCACAGTGCTCTGAGTTACACTAGCACAGCTGGTCAAATGCAGCTCTTGTAGAAGAGCTGAAGAAAGCAGCTGAAGAGCAGAAGAAAGTTGGGGAAGTGAACTAAGGGGTTCCAGTCCCAATAAATCAAGAGCGGATACACTGATGCATTCACAAAGAACTGTCTACCTCTCTGAATAATCTCAGAGACATCATGGTTCTCAATATATTGAAAATGAATCCTTTGTGGATCCAACAGGATTAATTACAAGCTTCAAGTGATGCGTATTTTAGATATCTAGGTGATTCGTGCTCATACGGACTGAAAGATCTGCTCTGTTAGCTATCAGTCCTATAGAAGGGTGGGGTGTTTCTAAAGAAAATACCACATAATAATTAACTGAAACCCTGAACTTCCACCTTTTGGTGCAATTTACCCTACAATTTCCATTCCAGACTACACAAAAATTGTGTTTGCTTAGCTAATAAAACCATTTAAAGCCAAACAATCCCCTTGCTTAGGGTTCAGACAAATCTCCTTTAGTTCAATTTTATGTGTCTAGGTAAGCCCTGTTATCTGCAGCGAGCTATCTCTCAGCATGCCAAATACATCTATTAAACCACAGTAGCTCAGTTACTGTTACCTTGATGCTCAACAATCTGGTACCAGTCCTTGAGAAACTCCGGTGATCAGCAGACACATTGCAAAACTTCAATCTGCCTTTCAAAGTCTTCACCACTTTGCAAGCTGTCAAAATCCTTGTCATCTTGAAAGTTGCTGATCAGTAACTAAAGTTTAAAGAAAACAAGTCAGAACAAAAATCTGCTTGTACGTATTTCTTCAAGATTTGGCACAGACAATATACTCTTGCAGATTACAGGGGAAGACAACCAAGACACAGCGGGTGCACTGGACTGACCGTACAGTGCTGCCCTACACCTTCCCATTTATTCTGTCACTAAAAGTCTCTGGGGCAGCCCCACCTCCTCCCACCCCTCCTTGGAGGGGTGCTCGCTTAGACACCCTTGCAACACTTTTCTTTGGGTCTGGTCTCTGAGCACTGTTGTAGGGGTTGCAACCACAGGCCAGATACAAGCTCTGCCTGCTGGAAGACAGCAAAACCTGCTTAGAGAAATCACCCCCGCAGCAACAGAGGCAGTCCTCATGCTCTGAAACAAACACTTTACATTTCAGTAAGAGACAAGGAACAGCACCACTTGTTCTCCCAACAGCACGTGGTCTCAGCAAATTAAGACAGTCTGTTCATAGTATGCTTTTGAGTGCTCTCCAACGTGTGTCTGGGGTCCATGCATTAGCTAGTGGGACAGTCTGTGACTGCTGCAAGCACACTTGTACTAAAAGTAAAATGGGAAGATCGATCTCTGTGGAAAGCCATAGTTTTTTTACACCATCACTAGAAGCTGTAGCACAGGTCCCAAAGAGCTGACCCCCTCCCCAAATAAACGAAAGGGACATCACCAGGAAAAATAAATGGATGCAAGAGAAAAACATCTTTTGGTAAAATTTCAATGGACAACAGCTGAAACGGTCCACTATAGACCTTTGTAACTATCACACATTCCCTATAACCCTACACTATAGTCTTCAAAAAGAATCATGTTCCTCATTAGCCAGACATGAAAATGCCTAATGAAGATGAAAGCTGTGGGAGAAGCATGCACATTATTATTCTTCAAGAACTAAAATGATGAAGCATCTTTTGAAACCTAGGTGATCAAAGTTTCAATTAGCTGAGAGCAAGAAAAAAAAAAAGATATATACAGACTTTTTTTTGCAGCTGGACATATACTGCCGTAAAGGCTTTAGATGACCTTTTCTAATCACCAACAGTAATGATCAGGACTTCTTTGTATACAGTGGTTTGAGATTAGTCTAAATTGATGCCAGTATCACATGAAAATATTTCCTGCACAATTCATTATAGCACCAGTTGAACCACCATGCACATAATAAAAGACAGAGAAGAGAGCGCAATGGGTTTGGGCTTACTGAAGACTTGGACGAGAAACACATGGCAAAGGTCTGAACCCAGGTGATTGAAAGAGACAGAGATAGGGTGGAAGATAGACTGGGCATGGAGGAGCTCACTGCTTTAACGTGAGCTTTGGAAGTGTGCATAGCTGGGAGAAGTCAAGCCAAGAACGTTCCCTGGTAACTTGAGTGTGGTTTAGGAAATACATAGCCATTTTTCCTACAACAAGACAGCTGACAAACATTTTGATTCATAGAAGGAGCTTGAGAGACATCGATTTCGCTTTTTGCAAACAAAAAAAATAATACAGGGAACTGGGAAACGTTTTAGTTAGCTGTTCCTCTGTTTGCTTGGCTCTAGCCTGTAGTGATCCAGGTTGGAGATACACATAGGAGAGGAGACGTACAGAAAGCAAAGGCACGCTTATAAGTGAATGGACAGCAAAGACCTATACCTTATACTAGAAAGGTCATCTTAATATACAAACATGCACTCACACATGAAATTCAGAAGCCAGCTTTCTTCTAAAGTCACATTTCACATTATGTTAGCTTTACACTGCCTCGAACGTCGTACACAGCATTTGGAAGGTTACAAGCACTACCCTTTGTTACAGCTACACTGACAGGCAAATTCTGCACTCTATTTTATTCTCTACCAACGTCAGCGAGTTACTCAGGGCCCTGTTACTCCCCCCATCTCATGTGGCAGTTGTATATTAAGAATGAAATGCTCTAGAGGGGGAACAATAGGCAAAAATCTACTTTCCTTCGTCACCTCCACTGCAAGGATGCCCCACTGACTACTGCTACAGATTTGACCTTGCTGTCTTCCCTCTTTTCATTCATGTTTTATTATCAAAATTGATTAAGCCCACCTCAGACCTTCTGAGATTAAGAAGGTTATCCCTCCAGTGTAAGAACCACTTTCATTTTCAAAGCTTCCACCATCATGGTGGCCAAAAACAGTAAAAAAACATCCAAGCTATTTGTCTTACTGCCAACGTGCCAAAAAGAGGTGATGAACTGTTGACTCTTTAAGGCCAGAAAATGTATCAGGTATTCCCGAGAGAAGCCTGAGTTTAGAAAAATCTGTCAGCATACGAACAAGCCTTCTGCGGTTTGGACAGATCTTAAGTATGTGCTTTGCTTAACATAAAGACCTTCAGAAGAGGCAGAATAACTAAGAAACAGGGAATAGACACTGGAAAAGAAACCAACCATAAACAAGTGGAAAAGGGGGAGCAGAGACCAATGGTTTTATGGAGACGCAACCATTCTGCACAAGCTTAAAACCTGCCTTAAAACTTGCAATGGTGTGATCCCTTCGGGAAAGACAATTTGGCCAGGGGCTCTGGAGGAAGGACACGTATCAGATAAATCAGGAATGTAAAGCCATGAAGGCAGAAGATTCACTCAGAGAAGAACAGTTCAAATACTGGGGGGAGAGGGGAGAAGTACTCAGAACTCAGGCTTCCTTAACATGGTCTTAGATTTGGCATAGCTGCTTAGAGAAAGGCAGACTGCCTTTTGTTTCCTATTCATTTACACTGTATTGTACACAGAAAAGGAGCAGGACAAGGAGAGCAAAATACTCATTAAGATGAGGAGCTTTTTCTTACTGTTTACAAGTGAAAACCACCAGAAATGAAATTCATCACACAGTCCCGCTGTACCATAAAAATCAAACAAAAATCAGTGGTCTGTGGCTTTGTAAATCCCCAGGGCCAAGATATTCAAAGAAAGCTAAGTGCCTACATTTTCAGAGGCTTAAAACAAACTGCTTGATTTTCAGAAGAGAAGTGTTCAGACCACTGGAGGCCCTGCTTAGGTACCCCAGGACTGGCACCCCAAAATGAAAGCTCCCAAAGCCGCTCACCGCATCTGGGAAGCTCTGCTATAAGCAACCAAGCTATGCAGGATTTTTTATTTTCAAGTTCTCTATAAAAAGCACGAGATAGTTCTACTCTTATTCAAAAGATGAGAGGTCAAGGCCCTTTTGTGGGCACGTTGGCCCATGTTCATGTCAGTGCAAGTCCAAAGTAACTGCCTCCAACTCAGAGCTCCAGTGGCATAAGTCTCCCCCGGACTGGGAGCGTAAAAAGCAGCCCAGATGAATTTCTTGGACTCTTCTTCTTATAGCTGAGATCAGAGAGGAGTTTTTTTTCTCCCCAGGTGTCCTTCAGATTCTTTTGGAAATCTCTCCTGCCACCTGCCAGTTTGTGTCTGATTTCTGACCATCCCGTCTTGCCCCGACTAAACACACTTCAAAAATATTGAGTGGAAAAGCAGAAGAGTTGAAGGTGCCAGCAAAACCGAAATTTTCTGCTGCCACAGGGAACCAGACAAATATTCTCCTCCATCCCTACAGCCAGCATAAAAGCCCTCAAAATTACTTGGAATTGAATTACTTGTCTTCCACTTCAAGGCAAGCTCCACTTGCTTCCCAAGGAGCTTATAGTAAAAGTTTTGAAAGCAACTGAAAAATATTAAGATTTTCCATATGTTTTCTAATCAGGTGTTAGTTTATCAAGCGAGATCACTGCAGTGGATATAACAGTAAGTTTGAGCTTGATAACATTTTTTGTTCACAGCATATTGCTAACAACTCTATCAAATCCCATTACCTCAGAGATCATACCTTTTTTTGCAGTATGTAGAGGGGGGGAAATAAACTGAAGTTATCTTGTTCACATGCAAATGAACTAACAGTATCCAGACATCCCCTATCACCTGATCCTCTTGGATTGCTGCAGGGTAGAAATCAAGCTCAGTTACACTTTCAGATCTGCTGCTTTGAGCCAATCTTAGATCAAATGAAGCATTTCTAGCAAAACCCACAATGTTTAGAAAACATGGTAATTGCAGTACAAAGTGTGACAAGCCAAGAATTTCAAAACTAAGGCTGATCTTCACTTGAGTATATGTAAAGAAACTGAAAGGAGTAAGAATCAAGTGCAAGTTTTACCCCTCAGCTCTCCTGAATTCTGTTATTTAAGCCACAGCCAGAATGCAGGTGTTTTTCCCCATAGTTTATCCTACTTTAGAGGAGGTCTGGGGAAAAGCGTATTTTAAATTTTGATGGGATAGGTCAAAATGCAATCTTCAAAACTGGCTGATACATTTTGATTCACCCTTACCAACTCACATGATTGTACATCCTGACATTTTCCCTCTTCTTGAAGTCCAGCCAAACAGTAGGAGTTCATTATTAGAGAACTTCAGCCTTCATCTATGAAGCAAAAAGAGTTCGTAGATGTGACCAAAAAAATTTAAGACATGGTTCTGACCTCAGCACAGAAGATAAATTTTTAAAAGTTATATTTCAAATTATAGCAAATTCAAGTCTTCCCAGATCCTATATTTTTCCAGACAGAAATTCTGCATTAACAGAAGTCGATGGTTTCAAACATTTATTTAGAATTTCTGGACAGCTAGAAATACTGGCTATGTCCACTCTGCCTGCACAGATTAACTCTCTAGAATTCACACACTGAGATAAAAGTTTTGTGGAAGCATCAGATCTCCTCTGTGTGTGCAGCTCAAGAGCACACCTCCTTGGAAGACAAGCCTGTCACTGCCTTGCAGTTGGGAATTCGTATCCCATGAACCATAGTGTACATCCACAGAGATACGACTGGGAAAGTTCATGGAACCTGGCAGAATGACACATGCGGGTTAGTATGAAGCATGATTTGGGGGAATGGCTAATCCATTCTGCAACACCTGGGATCTGACAGTTCCTGCCAACTGGCACCTTGACAGAAGTATAGGACAGATTACATATATATGATATAGATAGAAAAAAGATCAAAGACTGGCCACAGCAATCCCTCTTCCCTTTCAGTCTCAAATTTTGAGTAAACAGCAGACATTTGAGCCTGTATGCTCTATCATTGTTTCAGAGTGCCTTCATGTGGCATAAACATTGATAACCACTTTCTTTGCTTGCCTAACTTAGTGACAAGCCAAATAAACCTTATTAAAACATCACCTGCTTGATTCCTCAGAGGTGGAGAGACTGGTTGTTATCCAAAACGCCAAGCATTGCTGATTGTTGACTTTTCTTTTACTTATTATTCTATCATAGACCTGAATCCATTTGGATAAAACTGTGAGCTTTCATCCTCCTATTCCAGTTGCAGGTAAGCATAGACTGGATATGATGATAGCCCTAATAAACTAGACTCCACCCTAAACTCTTTTCTACTCTGAGCTTCCCAAAGAATACCAAATTGCTTTTAAACTAATAAAAGACAGGAATGATTGAATATAAACTCAGGTGATTTATTATTTTAGAAGGAAACGATTCCAAGTGACAAGGCAAGAAGAACAGGAATTAAAAATGGACTGTTCTCAGCTGTCCACTGTGCCTTTATAAGTGTCCTCTTGCTTGCAGCTTGTTTTTCACCTAACTCAGTGCCTTCCTAGAGATGCAAACTGCCCAGTCCTTTCCAGTCCTAGTCCCTTCTACCCCGAGGCCTGGATTTTGTTCTCTTCCTTCCACAACTTCTCTGCATGAGTCTCCCAGCTCCTCGATGTGACTCTCCTGCTCACCACACTCTGTGACTCCTGAAAGCTGCTCTCCCTTGAGCGCGCTTCAGAGGAAAGAAGTCATCCTTCCTGTCTACAGAAGTTCAGTTCCCCCCGTTACTGTTCACTTACAGGAACACAAGAAAAAGCAAGAATGAACAAATCAATTGTTGTGTGGTTTGGTTTTTGGGTTTGCTTTTTTTTCCTGAGTCCTTGCTCACAGAAAACATGCATGTCAGATCTGAGCCCTGAGCCAACATAAACTAATGGAAAACACGATGAATTTGAATAAGATGCGTAAATCTGAGGTTGGTGAGGGCTTGAGATCAAGTGCAAAATTCAGCCTGTTCTTTCCTCATGGCTCTTTGGCTGACAAAAGCCCAGTCTGAAGAAAACACGGATACATTTATACTTTTGGATAGAAAGCACAGTAACTATAACTTGAAACACCTTCCTAATTCTGATTGAATGCCACTTTTCATTTGGGAGTCCAAACAAAAAGTAAAGTATAAATATATGTTTTAAACAGAGATCTGATTTAAACTCAAGATCTGATTTTATGAAATACTGCAAGTTGTTATTGGAACTACTGCAGAACTTTTTTTCTTGTTGTGGTTAGAGAAACACATTTTTCTTCTTTTAAATTAAAATTTTCCTTCTGTTTTTTTTTGTTTTCAAAACACAAACCAAAAAGCAAATTTCAGTAAAAAAAAAAAAAAAGGACTACTTTCATTTTGGTATTTTAATTGAAATGTCAAAAAGCATCAGAATCAAACTGAGATGCAGTTTCACTTTTCTTCAAAAATAATAGCTCAGTCTAGCTGACAGCTACTAGTGATTTAGTTCTGCAAAGTAAATACGTAGCTGTTGAAACAGACCCTCACACCCAATGCACAGTTTTATAAAATGAAGGAAACGTGCCTCAAAACAACCAAAGTATTCAGGGGCAGCAGCAAATACCAAAGGGATTCAGGATACAAAAGTGTTAACTATCAATCAACAGGCCCTGTGACAGTTTCAGTTAATATCTTATATGGTAGTTTTAAAAGCTAATAAAGACCTTTCGTTTTGCAAAAGGAAAAAATGCTGTACCAAAATAATTGAAAATCTCAAGCCAAGGCAATGTGAAAGATGGCTTTAAAAAACAAAACAAGGTTAATTTCTTGTTAATTCTGAATTGTCTACCTTGACACCTCCCTTCTTTTTCCACATTTTGTGTATAAGCAGTCATCAAGACAGCCTTTTCACAACTAAAGTTTATATATGCTTGACAACAAGACTGTTATGTATCTATTCCCAGGTTAGAGAAAATCCATTTTCAAGGAGATTAAAGTCTTCTTTAAGGCTTGAGCAGCCCAGGGTACAGTCACCTGCTGTCTGGGATACAGAGCTCATGCTTCACCCAAACTTGACAAAGATAAGGCTCTTATCTTTAGCAAGAAAAAGAAAGAATCAACGTCTTGAGAACGGGTCAAATTCCATTGCCACTGGGATTAGCAGCTCCCCTTAGATCAGCTGACTTGGAAGAAATATAGAAAACCCTTGCAATACCTGAAGGAGAATGACATTATTCCAAAAGGCCAATTTCCAAAAACCCTTAGTTAGCTAAAACTGAGTGCCGCCAGTAGATCACTGCCCAGGGAGTGATAATGTCTATACAAAGTGCTGTTTGCTCCCAGTGCCACACCTCATACACAACTCTTATTTTCACGTTGATGCAACTAAGGGAGACTGGTCCCAGGAGTCTTACAGCTCCCCGACAGGAGTCTGTGGTGTCTGACTTCAGCCCAGAGCAGAACTCTATTTACTGGAAGATGTTTGGAGGCACCAAGGTTTCTCATTCCCCAACACTTCCTAAAAAGACATTTTTACAAATGGGGGCCAGGATTACAGAATCACAGAATCTTCTAGGTTGGAAGGGACCTTCAAGATCATCTTGTC
>JAOXJM010000079.1:42542790-42560262 GCA_026413425.1 Tringa solitaria
TTTCCCTGTTGAACCTCATGAGGTTCTTCCTTGCCCAGCTCTCCAGCCTGTCCAGAGCATTGCTCTCTGCATTTCTGCAAAGATTTCGAGCCTGTTGCGCAGAACCACTGATCTCTGCTCATTGCTCATGACAGAAAACAGCCACGAATCCTGCACTGGGCAGTGCACAGCTGCTTTCTGTGTGCAGGTCTCCTCCAGCTTCTTGCTTGTGGGACAGGGGCATCTAGTGGCTGAACCCCAAAAAAGCAGGGTAAAGCCACAGCAACACAAGTCACAGCTACGCTGCCATCAGGTTGGCAGTTGGTAGCTTAAGTGGGACGCAGCTGCTGCCGGCACGGAGACAGATCATCGCAAAACTGTTAGGCAATTAACTGCTCTACCCAGGCTAACATGTCATAAAGCAAAAGATAAACACACAGTATCAGACGAAATTCTGCAATGCAACCTCCCGTGTCCAATGCTTGGGCAGCACACGAGCAAACACACACCATGTCTCCTAACACAGTCTCCTAACTCCCAGAAGTCGGTGGCCCAGGCACCTCCCATGCACAACCACAGCGATGGCTTTTTACTTAACAGCAGCCTAACTATATGAATAATCTCCTTCACCTTTGAATGCTGCTGCAGTCATTTCACTTGACGTCTGCACCTGCCCATTCACATCCATGAACACTGTTCAAGACTTTACAGACATCTACTACAGCCCTCTTTAGACGTCTCTTTTCCAGCCTGAGTAGTCCTAGCCTAGCTACTGAGTCCCTGCACATAAATCATTCCACACAGATGATGAGCTTTTTTGGGGGGGGCTGATCAGTTCTGTAATTTGTACCAGTTCTACTTCTGCAACTTGTACCAGTTCTACTTCTGCTATCCTGTTTTGAGATGAGATCAGACCTAAACACGTTATCTGAGATGCAGGTGAGCCATGGACATACATAATGGCATTCTTAGGTTCGTGCTCTTTACCCTTCCTAGTAACTTTTCCCTTCCTAGCCATACATACATTTGTGTGTATAGGTGGAGTCGGCTCTGGGTTTTAGTGAATACTTAGCTTAACATCTGGCTGCCACAAGAAATGCAGCCGGGATATAAGTGAGCGGTGCCCCAGATATACTATCAATATAATCAGCTAGCTTAGTTCAGCTTCTGTGACCAATACTCAGGCTTTGATCTCTTCGTAGAGGCTGCTAAAAGAAAAATAATCAATGCCACCTGCCACCATGCTTACTGAGAATTGGAAAAAAGAATCCAATAAAATAAGACACTTTTTCCCCTCTTCTGGATATCCTTCTAAAATGAAGAATTTTACTGTCCTAATGCCGAGATATAACATTTCCTTTACCTTCCAAAACCAAGTCTACTTAGCTTCAGAATGGCACTAGGATCTTCAATCTCTTAATATAGGTTTGAGTTTTTACTGGGATCAAATACAGTAAGCAATGGCTCTCCTATTAAAGAATAGCAAAATTGCTAGAATTATATCTGTTTTATATGTAGCATTACAGCTGAAACAACATCCGATATTCAAAATTGTTATATTAAAAGAGGAAAAGGACATCTTTGATCTTTCATATGCCTTAGGAGACTTTGGATATCAGTCCTAAATATGTAGTATCTTTAGCCATGCTGCTCCTGAATAAATAATGTGTAAGAGAGGCTAATAAATACAGCTGGGAAGCTCCTCACTTTGTGCTGTCTGAAGCCAACACAAAAAAAAAGAAACAAAAGAAAGCAGAGACGGGAAAATAAATGCCACAATTTGGATTACATCTCTTAACTATCCACAAAATTTTGTGTTGGAGTAGTTCTGTGAACGCAACGAGACGTTCCTGGGGTGATTTGTCAGGAGGTAAAACCTCCTACTGCCCAAGTGCTTTGCCAGTGCAGTTTTCCAGGACATTCTCACACATAGTGAGGATGACCATGTTCTGAGGAGCATTTCCACACACAAATCCCCTTTTCTATCTGACAAGGCTACGAAGGACACCTTATCCTTGCTCACTGCCCTCCCTCACAGACAGCATGTAGTCACAAAGGCAGAACAAGCAACCCTCATTTATTATTATGGGATTACTATGCCAAGCCCATCTGGTCCACAGCATGGAGGCCACTGTCTGAGGTTAATCCAACCCTGAGAGGAAGCTATGGAGAGGGGCAGATGCCAGACCACCATTTTGAAAAGACCACTTGCAAGTCCACATCTACACTGTCCAACTTGAGCACCTGCTGACTGCAGATTAGCACTAGGTGAGATTACAGAATTGACAGACGCCTACAGCCAGTGAACGATGGTAACCCCAGGAGGAGGAGGTATCTCCTCTCAGGTAGGAGATGTTTCAGTAAGTCCTCAGGCAGGACGCCAAGTAGTCTGTAGGCAGCTCTAACATCTGGCAAAGATTTGCGATTCACATCCTCACTGGAAGGAGGAGGGAGCAGAAACCCAGGCATCCTGAGGTTTTCTTCAGGGAGGACTGTGAAACATCAGCTTTATCCACGTAACTAGAGGACCCCTAGACATGATACCAGTCCAGTAGGGATCACCAACAGCCAAAATTCAGTAAGGATTTGTCTTTTAGACAATGTTGTGGTGCAGAAAATATGACACTGTTCTTTTCTCACAGGTAGAAAGATTTTGGGATGTCTTTTCAACCACTAATTGCGAGTCACTTCAGAAACAGATTTTTCCAGGGCTACCTGTGATGGGACTGCCAGGAAGGCTGCTGAAGCCTGTTTTCTCACCATTTTCTTTTTCTACTCTGATAGCTCCTTCCACACAAAATTCACCTGTCGGTATATTCTCAACAGATTTGCTTTAATTGTCTTTTTTGTTTCACTGAATCTAGCATCACCCTTTTCAGACAAAGTAAATGAACAAGCCCCCCAACCCCAAACACCCCCAAAATGACTGGGATTGTAATGGGAACACAGAAACAGCTTCCCTCTCAGGCTCATTTCATTCTTTCATTCCCTATTCTGCATGGGCAGGTTACTAAGGACGAATTATGAGTCACTTACCTGGGCTCCAGGTGACAGCCACAGTGAGATACTCTGGATTTACTTTGGGCAGCAACAGGTCCATCAAAGCATGACCATTTAGAAAATAACATACTGAAACATAACTCCTTGGCACGGTGGGTGAGAACAACAGGCAGAATAATTTAGGAGAAGCATCTTTAAGCGATCTGGAAAAAAAAATAACAGTACGTAAGGAATCAAAGACAAAAGAAAGACTAAAGCTGAAATGATATGCCTTATGCTGGAAGTTAATACTGAACTGTGCCTGGGGGAAGGAAAGCAGTGAATATTGTTTTGACCTGCAGATGGAAGGGAAGACCATAATACAGGGCTGTGAGTTTGGCCATAAGCAGAAGACCCCACATTATTTTTGCTGATGCTAGAGCTGCCTCTCTGAATACTAAAGCTGCACAGTCCGTCTCCCTGCCCTGAATGCAAGGCAATGTTGACATGATTGAAATTCTCTAAACAAGGAAGAACTGAGTGAAAAAGGAACTGAAAGAAAACATAATTGGAATTCCCTCTTTTCTATCTCTCACCATCTCCTACAATATTTTTTTATTTTCTTTGAGCTCTGATTTTACAGTTTATAATAAAGGAACGGACACGTGGATTCAAAACCAGAATCCCTTATATTATATGATTGGCCCAAGGATGAAGGGAGTGCCCTAATGTATTCCCATGGGTGTTCTCGATCACCACCAAAAGGCAAATTCTTTAGAGCAGCTGTTTCCCCCAAACCCACCCAGATTGATTCAGCTCCTACAAGGGGCAGCACTGCTGCCCTTAAACCTCTAGAAGCCACCAAGAGCTTCAAGCTCAGCCACGTTCATTTGTGCTTCCCTGAGGGACACCCAGGCAAGCCTGCAGAGCTAGAAGTGCTGGGGAGCCCCAAAGCCGTGTCCTGTTGTGCACTTCAGCCAGCCAGAACCCAAGCAGGGGGTCACAACCCATCTCAGGCCTATGGGGTCAGGAAAAGGGGAGTTGGGCACAGCGTTAACACCAGGCAACAAGACCTGGATTCAGAAACACTGGACATGAGGACAATTTAACCAAATGAATGCTACCCTGTAGCCAGAGGTACACAGCACGCAGCTGGCTGCACAGGGGAACACCACCACAGGATGCAGGTAGACCCCCAACACAAGAACACCACAGCTACATGGCATTTGGGATGAAAAGTACTGCTCAGGCCTATGAACCATGGGGACCTACCCTGAGTTCACAATGAAGATGGGGCTCAGCCAGCGCAGGTGAGACACAGCAGCTCAGCAGAGGACAAGGAAGAATCCCTGTCCCTCATCCAGGCCCAGCCCCAGCAAGGAACTCCTGCTGCTGGAGGGGAGCAGGCCTCAACATGCGCTCCTTGGACTGACCCTCTGCCACCGCCTGCACACCACACCCATGGGGCCACCAACCCCACAGGGCCAACCCACCCCCATGAGACCGCAAAATCCCCCCGGGCCAGCTCCAAGGGGCCCCAAACTCCACAGGGCCTGCAAGTCCTATAGGGCCAGGCTAACCAGACTGCACAGGGCTCCCTAAACCACCCTAAGCCAGCTGCAATGGCTCTCTAAACCCCACAGGGCTCCCTAAACCCCACAGGGTCAGCAAAAAAGGGGGCCCTAAACCCCACAGGGCCAGCTGCAAGGACCCCTAAACCCCACAGGGCTCCCTGAGCCCCACAAGGGCAGCAAAAAAGGGGTCCCTAAACCCCAAGGGCATAGCTGCAAGGACTCCTAAACCCCACAGGGCTCCCTAAACCCCAGAGTCAGCAAAACGGGGTCCCTAAATCCCACAGGCCCAGTGCAAGGGCCCCCTAAACCCCACAGGGCTCCCTAAATCCCACGGGACCAGCTGCAAGGGCCCCCTAAATCCCACAGGGCTCCCTGAGGCCCACAGGGTCAGCAAAAAAGGGATCCCTAAATCCCACTGGACCAGCTGCAAAAACCCTCAAACCCCACAGGGCTCCCTAAACCTCACAACAGCAGCTGCCAGGGGACTCCAAACTGCACAGGGCTCCCTAGGCCTACTTCCCCCCCACCCCAAGCCAACTGCAATGGGCCCCTAAACCCTACAGGGCCCCCTAAAGCCCACAGGGTCAGCAAAAAAGAGGTCCCTAAACCCCACAGGGTCAGCAAAAAAAGGGTCCCTAAACCCCACAGGGCTCCCTAAATCTCACAGGCCCAACTGCAAGAGCACCCTAAGCCCCACAGGGCTCCCTAAATCCCACGGGACCAGCTGCCAGGAGACCCCATGCCCCACAGGACTCCCTAGGCCCACTTCCCCGCCCTCACCCCAAGGCAGCAGCAAAGGGTCCCTAAACCCTACAAGGCCAGCTTCAATGCACCCCTACATCCCAAAGGGGCTCCCTTAAGCCTACAGGGCCAGCCGAAAAGAGCACCCAAACCCCACAGAGCCAGCTCCCGGAGGCCTTTAACCCCAACAGGGCCCTCACTGCGCCCCCAGAGCCGCCCGGCGCGGCGGGGCCCGGGAGCAGCCTGGTCGGTAACACCCACACCCGCTCCCTTCCGGGGCGGAGCGGGGGCGGATCGGCGGCGGAGCGGAGCGAAGCGGGGAACGGCGGCACCATGATGGCGCAGCGGGCGCTTCCCAACCCCTACGCGGACTATGACAAGTCCCTGGCCACCGGCTACTTCGATGCCGCCGGGAGGGTGAGTGGGGCCGGGGTGAGGCGGCGGGAGCGGGCCTTTCCCGGGGCAGCGCGGCGGCCTTCCCCGGGAAGGGCCCTCTCCCGCCCCGGCCGCGAAGCCAGGCTGGGCAGACAGGAGCCCAGTCCGGTCCTGAGGTACCTTAAGGGTTTCTAGCCCTGGTTGTGCTCCCTCCGGGTGTACCTCCATCTTGGCAAGGCCCCAGTCCACCTGCCCGTCAGCCCTTCCCTCAGGTTAATGGGGTTCTGCCGTCTCTCTTCTCCACAGCTGACCCCAGAATTCACACAGCGGGTGAACAACAAAATCAGGGAGCTGCTCCAGCAGATGGAGAGGGGCCTCAAGTCTGCTGACCCCCAGGACTGCACCGCGTACACCGGCTGGGCAGGTAGGGTGGGACGGGATGGAGCAGGAGCTCTCCAGAGCAGGCTTCTAGGTCAGGCCAAGGCAGGCCCTGGGGATTTTTGGCTCTTTGAATGGTCACAGTAGATCCATGTCAAGAACCGTGCCGCCTCTGCATGTTTTAATCCCTTAAAACAAGGAGCTATCGTTCTCGGGACTCACCGTTTTTGGAGCAGGTTTCAAGCTGCAGAGGGAAGATGACGGAATTGCGGGGCAGGATTGGATCTTCTCTTGGTTAATAGTGCCAAACTTACACAACCAAGAAGGCCAACACCTGCTTGAGAGCAAACATGGGAACCATTGAAGGGACTGGCTCCAGATCTGGCCATAGTGGGGATGGTGACAAGGGCTTTTGTGAAGGAGGCAGAGGTGTGTTTTCGATCATTTACCTGCAAGGAGTCCTTGCATATGGCAGCGGTGAGCTTATGGCTTAAGATAATGTCCGTCTCTTCTGTTTGGGCTGAATTTTATCTTATGACGTTGTCTGATTGGCAGGTCGCTCCATTCCTGTTCCCCAGGTAGTGCCCCTCCACTTAGCCAGGGCTAGTTCTGCTCCAGTACGTGCTGGGAGGAGCAGAAATGCAAATGTGAGTATAACGAAGGATGGAAGCCTTCCTCACACTAACTCTTGTGTGCAAAGCTTTTTCAGGAGCTTGTCTTTCTTGCGCTCTGCATTTTCCCCCTGGTTTTCCTTCCCTGGGAGCATGCCCTGCCCTCCCTATTCCTACGCACTGGAGCCAGGGAGGACACACCTTTCTTTGCCGCCTCATCCTTGGCTACTGCTGTGTGCTTTTGTCAGCTTTCCTGCCTTCTCTGCACCATGCCAGGCTCTAGGGAGGGACCCTGGCGTAGTTGCAATTAATCTCATGCTTGCTGCAAGATTTTTTGCTGCTTTTTTTTTTTTTTGGCAATACACTACAATCCTAAGTGGCAACTTTCTACATTATAATCGGGGTGTGGCTGCCTTCCTTGTGCTTGGATGCTATGGTACGTGATGCCAACAGCTTGTTTGGGAGAGTAGCGTTCATTGTAGTGTCGCTAAACTAACGTTGCAGCTTGATGACAGCGATGCCGAAAATGCCTACTTAAAAAAATTTAGTAAGGTAGACAGGCACTGAGAGCATTCTAGAGCAGTTCATAAGAAATGCTAGGGTGCCAGTATTAAATTCCAGCGTGGGAGAACATTGATTTCATCAGTTGCTGCCTGGCAGCACTCTGCTGCTGCCGCCTGTGAATTTATGCATTTTTGTTCAATGCTGGCTGATTTCACCTTGGGAAACAGGTTCAGTCTTCCAGTCTGTGAGACCCTGCTCTGAGGCTCCTCAGATGAAAAGCATTCCCTCTGTAAAGGTGGCCTTCAATCGTGAGGGTGCTACTTGGCATGATGGCAGTCTACCTCTGGCCAGAATAATTCAGGAGATAAAGTAGGAGGACAACTAGCTCATATTAAGAGTACTTTGAAAGTCTGTGGGGAGAAGGTAACCACCTTTCTTCAGAGACCACGTTGCCTTCCTTAGGGTGGGCTTAAGGAGCTGTATGTTGGAAAGTGACTGCAGCTGTGAAACAATGGTTGAGAGCTCTGGTGGGATTTCAGTTCATTTTTATTTGGGAGGAAGTTTCTCAAGAGAGATTCTTCTTTTCCTCCCAGGCATCATTCCTCACTGGGAACACAACCTTCTCACCTCAGCTAATAGGATTAGAAAAAAACCCATGGACAGATTTCTTGCAGGTCACAGCCAGCAAAGTGAAGTTTGCAGATAATGCACTGTCTCTTTGTCACCCTCCCTTCTTTTCTAATTCTAGCTATATTAATTTATTCAGTGCTGGTTTCCAGAGACAAAATTAATTGGGCCAAGAGCAGCTTTTTCCTGTAATTGCTTATGTAGAAAAGGCTTGTTGAGTATCTTCTCATGTAAATCATTGCCCAGCAGTCTGAAATCAGCCCGCACTCTTGTGGCCGCTAATAAGAGAGATCTGAAACGTGGCTCTCAGCGTAAACTCTGCGTGAAACGTAACGTACTTGAGTGTACTACATTACACTCAGTAATACACAGCATATGCTGGCATTTTACTTTGGTGCCTGTTTCTCTCCCAACGCACTTGACAGAGCCCAGTTCCCCCAGTCTGCATTTCTGCCAGGGAAGCCACAGCTTCTTGTCATGTGAAGTTGGAGCAGAGGGAGAGAAGGGCTTGCATTTTCATCTCAGAGGCGGTGAAAACATACTTAGGATCAAGATTATCCAGCGAACGGCTGAATGCCCTCAAAACACATTTAAATTGGCTCGTTACAGTTTCATTCAGTCCCCCATAGAGACCAGGGTCCCGTAGGCAAGACCTGGTATGTGCCTGGGTATAGGACCAGACTCGGCTGTTGTGTTCTGTCTTGTCTTTTAATCAGTTTAGCTAGACTGCTGTAAGAGCCTTTGTGGTCTTAATCTGTTTCATTGGTATCAGAGTGTTGACTGAGGGAAGGTAAACTGCTGTAAGCTAATTCTGACTTGGAGCCAGTTCAAATCCTGGCAGAGGTACAACTGCCTCATCCATTTTCAAATAGATTAGCGTGAGGATGCTGAAGAGTACGTGCACGCGTGTGTTGGTATTTCTCACAGTGCAAGAAGCCTTGTTCCGAAGACTACCTCGGCTGGGAGCATAGATGATGGAATGGGAATGGAAGGAGACTGACTTCACTCCTGTCACCTTTTAGCTGACCGCAGAAGCTAGGGAGCTCCTGAGTCCAGAGCCTGCTGGGCTGTTGTGTCCTTCCAAGATTACAAGGTGATCTGCCACCTGAAACGGTATACAGGAGAAAGATTTCCTTTCCTCTGCAAGCATTTTCTTCTCTAGAAATGTTATAGTCATAGCTTTAAGGCTTGAGGGCCTGTGAAACAGAGTGGTGAGTCCAGCTGGCCAGCCTCAGCCACAGCTTTTGGTTGGCCTGTTGGTGAGTAGAGAGGAGGAGCAGGGACGAGTTGCCTTTTTGAAAGGACTCTTCAAAAGACACATCAGATGAAAGAAAAGCCGTTTGAGCATGGATGGAAATTCTGACCGTACTGGTTTAGGAAAAAGACCTTCTGGAAAAACACCTTTCATTCACTGTAGTGCAGTATCTTAGTTTTGACCTCAGAACACAGAGAACTCGCATCTCCTTAAGAGAGTTCTGTTCAAAAAAACCCAGAAATTCTCAGATAATCCCTACAGAATGAGAGGCAGTGAGGCTGCATTTGATGAGGGAGAATAGAGTGCTTTGTGTCGCCCACGTAAACCACATTCCTGCCAAGTGCTTGGTGGGTGGTTTTTGTGAAATCTCCATTCTTGGAGATAGTCAGTATTTGACTGGACAAGGCTCAGAGCAATGGGATGTAAAATTGAAGATGGCTTTACCTTCAGAGGGTTGGATCAAATCACCTCCACAGATCCATTCTGACCTACCCTGTTGTAGGATTCCGCGATGGGATAGTATGTATCTTTGTTTTGGATTGGGCTGGATTTTTGTTTGGGGCTTTTTTGGGGTAAAGCTTCTTTTGTAAAAGCTTTCTTACCAAGGTTTTAAGGCTGGAGAAGCTGAAGCATCCTGAGAAATGCCCCATGTCCTACAGTGCACTAGGAAGGCAAGCTGCAGTAAAATGCACCTGTGGCTTCCCAGACAGTTCTGAACATGGGGTGATGCAGCCCTCTGGAGAAGGTGTCTCACTGTCCCATTGTGGCTTCCCAGGCAGTTCTGAGCATGGGGTGATGCAGCCCTCTGGAGAAGGTGTCTCACTGACCTATTGTGGCTTCCCAGGCAGTTCTGAACATGGGGTGATGCAGCCCTCTGGAGGGCTCACTGTCCCATTCAGCATGGCTTTGGCGTACATGTATGAGCGCAAGATAACATCCCATGCGTCTGCACCAGCAAAGATGCCTATTATCCTTTGAGCTGGGCAGTAAAGCTATGCCACCCCCTCTGTAACTTTTGCCCCATGCCTCACTCACTAAAATGACATCAGGTTTCTCACTAGAAACCATCAAGCTTCATCGCTGTGTGCAGAGATAGGATCTGCTTCTTCCCTCTGTGTTTGACATCCTGCTTTGAGGGTGCTGGCTGACTTGCTTCCCTGGGTCAACGCAAGATCTGTAGATGGCAAGTTTGGAACTGGTCCAGATAAGGTCAAGAAATCTCCTCTTATGGCAACGTAATGTCCTTTGTGAAAGGACCAAGTTGCGGCTCAGGTCCTGGTGGACAAGGAGGCGTGTTCAGAACAGTCTAGTGCGCATCCCTGTGGGTGCTGTCAGCAAGGGGACTGCGGTGGAGCTGACAACCGAGCAGTGCTTCCTCTCACTTTCATCCACCCTGAATTATTCAGTGTGAAGGGGAAGCTTTGTTTCACTGCTGCTGTTCTCCCACCAGCAGAACTGTTTGCAACGGTAGTGCAATCCAACATACAGAACAAGTCTAAACTTGCAGGGAAGCTGAGCCACAGCTTTACTTCTCTGATCAGCACAGGGATGAGAGATCCTTTCAGCCTGCTGCAGTGCTTTAGCTCTTGAGCAAGAACTTTTCTGGTATCTCCATTGATGTCTGCGCTATTGGCAGCAATAGTGCCTAAAGTCAGGGCCATCAGCACTAGCCAACCTGTGCAAACAATTCCATTTCTACTATGTACATTTAGGTTTCCTCTTCAGCCCTGCTCAAAAGAAATCTCTACTGCAAAGCACCCCTCTGCATCTACAATACTGCTCATACAGAGATTGGCAAGAGGAGAGAGATGTTGTCTACTGTCCTACTGAAGATGTTCAATAAAAAGGCATTGTGAGACACATGCAGAATTTATTTTTGCCTCCTGATTCCCTGCAGTGAGCAAGCATCTTGGGCATTAATGCTCCAGCGTATTGGCTTCCTGTACACTAGAGATGGCAGTTTCAGTCATCAGAGCCCTTCTAAAGGATATGCTGTCATTAGCACGTGTGTTCACTACACCATAAAGTGATGTCTGATGCATTCTCCATCACATGTGGCTATGCAGCAGGTCTTAACACTGCCAGGAGCAAAAAAACTTTGAAATCTGGAGAAACTACAATAGTAACCAATAAACAGAACAAAGCCCAAACATCTTTGTCAGTAGGAGGCCACAGGCAGCCACAACGTGGCAGTTCTACTGGAAAAAATCAGGAGTCTCAGAGGTCACAAAAATAGGTCACATTTCCAACGGGGATGCTGAACACGGACCTCCAGGGCACAGAGAAATGGAGCAAATTGACTGCTTACCTAGCCCTGTTTGACAGAGGGTGCTGTGTTTGTGTAGCACTTAAAGCAAGCCAAACAAACACCCAGTCAGATGGCAAACCTTACCTGCTCAGTTGGGGGGAGGAAGGTTGTTTTGGAGAGGGAGTGAGGCAGAGCTGTGGAATAGCTTCTGCAGAGCAACACTGCCTGGCTGAGCCAAGTTCATCAAGTGGAAACTCTTGCCTCCAAACTGCCCTGCCTCTGAGATACGCTGCCTGCATCTTGCCATACAGGTCAGTGTAGGACATTCCCCACCCAGGCGGCTGTATGTTGTATCCCTCTGTGTATATCTGTAAATACTGCCCACTTTATGCATGGGCCTGCTCTCCTCTGCTGGCCTTCCCTGCTTTCAGGCTGACAGATTGCAGCAGGGCGAGCAGCAGGCTGAAGGCAGCACTGCATTGTGCCCTTCTGACCAGCTTGGGAGTCTGAACTCCATCAGGAATGAGTTGAGAGAATTGGCTTTAGATTCAGTTTGTAAGGCCTTTGGGTTTCAAAGAAAAAGGGAAAATTAATGATTTGAGGAAGTAACTCATCCCTTTCCATCCTTTAGTATGGTTTTTTTGGAGTCTTTTCCAAATATACTTGGGTGTGGGAGAAAAGGGAGCGAGAAGCATTTTAAAAGAGGAGAGGCAAAGAAGTCAGAGGAAAGCAATGTTGAGAAGTTAACTTTCTAAGAATTCAATCCTAACAGTGGTCTTAGCATAATAGTTATGTACATAATTAGGGTGGAATGATGGCAGCGGGAATAGAAGGTACTTACAAGGCAAGAAGTTGTATATTAAAGCAGATAAGTCAAGAGTACAAGTTGTGCTCAGACAGTTATCGGGCCTGTTAAAGTCTAGAATCTGTGCTAGGTTCTAAATAAATCAAGGGTAGTCACTTGACATTTGCTAGGTGGAAGAGGAAGGTTCTCCTTTAAAGAAGGGCTTCATATCCACATCCTTATAGACTTGAGTGATGGCACCGTACATCTGAACTCTATCTGGAAATACTAACACTGAACTGCTTAAAGAGAGGACAAGGTTATTACCTTCAGCAGGAAATGGAAATTTGCCCTTAATATACATGTGGAATTGAATTGTCTGTAGCACAAAGGTTTGGAGATTATTACCCATGCAAAATGAGAAGACAATCTAAATTTAAAATTGTCCTCAGTACCACGGAAAGTAATTTTGCAGCGTGCTTGCCCCTGCCTCACCACATCAAAATCTGCAGAGATTGGCTCTATTAATTTAGGTTTAAACACAGGACCTGAGTTGTCTTAGAACTGGTTACTGATAAGGGGAGAAATAAGCTTTCCTCAAAGTGTTGTAGGTCAGTAGCTTTCTTCAGTGCATGTTTGGGGATGCCAAGGATGGTTCAAATGTGGCAGACCTTTCAGACACAGACTTGCTTAGGACTCCTCACTCCTCAGTTACCTACTAAAAACTCAAGGAGCTGGTTGAATACAGGGCAGACAGAGGCAAAGGACAGAAATTGATGTGACTTCTTAGCTAGGGGAATTGTTTCTGTAGCTGGTCAGCCCATTGAAAACCTCCAGGGAGGACCACGCAGCCTTTTCCAGCATTCCAGGTAGCTGTTTATGTTTCAGATAAGGGCTAATCTTATGAATGATGTGCTGCAGAGGAGAGTTGGGCAGCCCCTTTCTTTTCTAGGGTGCACCAGTCCCTGGTGTAGGGCTTGGGACCTGCTCAGCAGCAGGAGATGATGTCCGGGGAGCTGTAACAACCTCGCTGGTGCTTCCCAGTGGGAGAGAAGACCCCAGAAAAAAAAAAAAGGCAAAAAAGAGCCAAGTAGGATGTCTTAAGGGTGCTGCTTCTCAGTGCTGATGACGTGTCCCTTTTTTTAAAGCTAATCCAAGCTAACTGACCCAGCCCTTTACCTCTTGGCATGGGAAAAAAATAATTGAGATAGGGTAACAACTGAGCACTGCTCTGCCACAAGTACCATTTTCCTCAAAGGTGATTGTGGGTTGTTTTTTTTTCTCCACTGTTTAGCAACAGTCCTAGGTACAGTTGATAGATTTAGGTGGGTTTGTCTAAGTCTCATCTTTTACTCCTCGCTACTAAAATTGTACGTAACCTGTGTCTCAGAAGCTTTGCTGTCCTCCAGGACCTCCTGGGTCAGACACTGCTGTTTGTCTTGACCTGCAGTTCACTGATGAGCAGCATCGGGTACAAGGAGGTCCCAAAGGAGGAAAAGCGGCTGCGGATGCTGCAGCTATGGGTTATGGCCCTGGATGTGCCTGAGAAGCCTATCTAGAAGACTTATGCCCTAGAAGAGGCTGAGGTTTTTTAGGTTTGTTAAAACAGCCAGGGCACATCGTGGGAAGGATAAACTTTTCTGGTGGGAGCAACCTTTTTGTTCCTTTTGCAGGCATTGCTTTGCTGTATTTGCACCTGTACGATGTGTATGGAGACCCAGCCTACCTTCAGGTGGCCCACGAGTACGTGAAGAAGAGCCTGAGCTGCCTGACAAGACGATCCATCACTTTCTTGTGTGGAGATGCCGGGCCCCTGGCAGTGGCTGCTGTTGTCTACCACAAGCTGCAGAACAAGAAGCAGTCAGAAGACTGCATCACTCGGTAAAGCACTTGGTTACATCTTTGACCTAATGGTCCTCTTGCTCATAGAACTGGTCTAGGCTTGTACCGGGCACTCTCCTCCAAGCCTGAATACATTTTTCTTGGAGTCTTACTTGAGAGACGATCCACTAGCTTAGCAAGGCAGTGCAAACTTGTTCTGCCCTGGGGGAAGAGCTCTCATAAGGACAAACACGCTTGCCTGGCAGGCTGGAGAGCAAGGATGTTGTTCAGCTGGTATTGCCATCTTAAAAATAATTTCGATAAGCACAGGAAGAAAAAAATGCCAAAATTAAATAAGAAACCCAGAAGGTGAGGTCTGCTGTTTTTTTCCGAACCCTTAAATTTAGCTTTACAGTCATTTTGATGAGAAGGAGAAATGTGGCAGGATTATTAGATTAATTTTGTCACTTGCTTCCACTTGCTATTTGACTTTGACTTAAGCCTGAGATTGACAGCATCCCTTTCAACTGCTGAGTGCAGCTGGTTATGATTCATTTATTTCTATTTCCTGCCTTTCCTCAACTGTTTTCAAATGTATTTTTGTTGGGTACTTAAGAAAAGGACAAACAAGCAGTCCTACAGTCAGATCAGCATGTGGTAGAGGAAGAAAAAGATGAAGGAGAGGCAGTTGCAAGCTTTGCTTGCTTAAGGGAGAGCAGTTTTGAGAAGGTGAGAAACAGCCCTGTAAAGATTTTCCACTTATGCCTGGTCAGCAGAAAAGCAAGACAAAACTCCTGGCTCTTTGTAGCAACACTGACTGCCCTTAAACAGCCATGAGCAAGTGATTCATAATACCAATTAAAAAAGCCATGGATGGGAGTCCAGGGAGGTGCCTGTAAGGTTTGGACACCAAGTTCCTGCTCCCTTAACTAAGAATAGCTTCTGGTTTAGGTGGATACCGTCAGTCTGAGGACAGAGCTCTCTTTTATATTCTTGAAATAATCTGTGTTTTAGGTTTTGCTTAATACTGTGTCCAAGTGGTGAATCTCACTATGATGAATGTATTTGCTAACAAAGAGGGAAGTAATCTGTCAAACAATACTGGCCAGTTGGGGTGAATGCCTAAGTCCCGAGTTGTGAAAAATCCCAAATTCATGGGTTTTTTTGCTGTAGCTGTCCTCTCCCCATATCACTCCTGTTTTGTGGCAGGATGGAAACTGATGATTAATTCTGCACTGCCATCTAATGGCATAATAAAGGCAGAGCCCTGGAAGTTGGTTTCTTCATACATCTGAGAGGAGGAGAAAAGAAAAATGTGGATTTCTGGAAGGAACAGTTACACTGTCCTTACTCTGTCACCAATACCCAGAGCAGTTAGCCTGACCACGCTACCTCTAAAAAGCGAGTATTTCTTTGAGAAATAGCTCCCTTAATCGAAACTCTTAAGTGGGTTTTGAGCATGCTATTTAGTTATGGAACAGTTGCTAAGTTCTAGAGTGCGAGTGCACAGAAAGTGCACTTCCGTTACAGCTGTGGAGAAGGAGGTCCTCTCTCCATTTTGTTCTTAGTCTTTTAAAGCACCTCATCTTTACAGAGCTCAAGGAGAGAATCCATCAGCCAGGTTTTACCTGCAGTGGGAGAGACAGAATATTGCTTTTTCTTAGCTCCTTGCTCTTAGCCTAAATGAGTTCAGGACCAAAAAATATGCTTTTATGTTCTGGAGAGACTTAACGTTTCAGGGCAGTCCATTTTCTAGGAGCCTGTAAAAACCTGAGCCATGTTCCAGGAGTCCTCTTTTCCCTGCCATCTCCCACCCATTTAGAAGGTCAAAGATTTCCTTTAGAGCCAGTGGTATAAAAAGATCCCATTTTGCTCTACTGCTGCTTTGCTCTCCCTCTGTCCAGAAACTACTGATTTTTGACAGTTTAGGTAATAGGCTGATAGGTGAGCAGGAGTGGCTCTTCCTTTCAGGGATCTCGTTTTACCCCGAGAAATGCTTTCTGCATGCAATTAGTCCAGCAGCACCCTGGGCATGTCTTGCCGCACACGTGCCATGCAGCCCTGCCCCACATTTCAAAAACAAGAGAAACTGCTGGCAGGCTTCCTCCCCTGATTATCCTGGCTGGGAAAGTAGCTAGAGGTAGAAGCAGTAATGCATAAGGAGCAAGAATAGTAGCTCCAGCTGCTCCTGATTTCCCCACGAGAAGATTTCACATCCGGACAGCAGAAAATCCCCACTGTGGGTGTTACTCCATCCATGCATCCTTTCCTTCTATTGCACCTGACATCTCAGAGCTGAACATCACTCACCAGCATCTCTCCTGACCAGCCCACTGCTGGGCAAAGTCCGTGTGTCAAAACACCATTTTCCTCCTTGGAAACCATCCTCTTCATCTGTTTTCCTTGTACTTGGGGCCAGGAGACACGAGGAGGCAGTGGGGCTTTCCTTTCAACCCACGCAGCTGAGAGAGGGACCCCTGCTTGGAGAGGGACTCATAGTCTTGGGTGTAAAGTCTGTCTCTTGGGTTTAATCTGCAAGAAATCTTCCCCGTGGAGCAATGCACGTCTCAAGCGGTACCTGAGGAGACGGGGCCAATCCACCTTGAGACGCTGCTCTTTCCTTTCTCCTTCAATATCCCTGCTCACTTTGAGTCCAGCGCCAAGGGAAAGTTTCCTGCCATGGGAAGTCAGAGCCCAGCATCCTCGCTCTGCTCTGAGGGTACTCTGGACATTTGATTGCTTCTTTCCTTTGCAACACATTGTTCTGCCCGGGAGCAAAGGCTGCCAAGGCACCTTTTCTGCTCCTCACCCTGCTGTGACAGGGAAGCCCTGCACACATACAGCTCTCCTGGCTGGTTTCTTCACCCTCTCCCTGTTGCCACCACAGCAGGAAGCAGCTGAGAGAACAGCTGTGAAGCCACTCACGCTGGTATTTTAAAAGTGATGACATTTTTCAGATTGCTGTCTTGGGGCGAACGGAAAAATAAAGCCAAAACAAGTCACATCCCTGCTTGTGATGAGAGGCAAAACAAAGGAGATGTCGAGAGTGAACTGGGCTACAAAGCAGCAGTGTGAAGAGCTGTCGGTCTCTGTTTGCGCTAGAGGAATATCACTAACTTTGCAACACTAGATAACGTGTTACTAGACATTAGAAAAACGGCAAAGAAAATATCTGACTCCAGCAGACCTCTCGCTCTCTGCTTGTGCCTGGTGCCAGCCAAGGTGTCCTCAGTGTGCGGCTGCACCACAGACAGCCCAGAACACTCAACGCTCTGCTGAGCTGCCTTCCCTACCGGTCAGCTCTCCCTAGAGGAGACTTCTTACATGTGCCACAGAGGCTTGATGTTAAACAACATTTCCAGCTGCTTCTCCCCAATTTTTAGCTGGGTTTTTTATCTCATGGGGACACCGCTTTCTTCACTGGCAGTGTGCACCCAGGCCACTCGCAGGCATGGAGAGAAAGGGGCTTTTCTATCAGGACTTGTGAGATTTTTCCACGTACCATCAGCACTAGTTTGACCTTCCAGCATTGTCGCGGACGGAGTGATTAACTTCACTAGTTAGAGTGAAGTAGTGAAATATTTATTAAGGTGAAA
>JAOXJM010000079.1:42561834-42573378 GCA_026413425.1 Tringa solitaria
CTTCTCTTCCTCTTCTCTTCCTCTTCTCTTCCTCTTCTCTTCCTCTTCTCTCTTCCTTTCAATTGGCTCTTGGTGATGTCAAGCTGGGCAAGATCCCTTGTCTGATGGACTTACTCCTGTGTTTGGTCACGTATCCCCACTTCTAAAGGTTTTCTCCAAGTCTGTGAGATTGAATTTCCCACCTCCACGGAGATTTGTAGAGGAATGTGACCTGCATTCTACCAGCAGTTTTACATAATGAAGCCCTGTAAGTCAGCTGGGTCTGAGCTTCCCCCTCTTGTGTTAATTGCTTAAAACGTATTCCCATGTGTTGGCATCTCTGGGCTTCCTGCATTTTTGAGGTGGTTACTTGGAGCAATCTCAGATCGTTATAGAGTGAGAATTGCTGTATGAAAAGCATGGTGAAAGAGATTGTGTTCATAATAGGAAAGTGGGAAATGGCCTTTTTTTCCATATCAGGGCCTAAATGTGAAAGAAGTGGGACTTTTTATTTTGATAAAGCAGCCAAGCTCTGTAGTGCCTGAGGTAGGCAAAGCAAGACAAGAGGTTAGGACCTGCAGGGCCCCTTTGCTTTGATGCTCTTTCTCACAATTTTGCACAACTCACTGGAGCTCTGGGAATATTCCTTCCCTGGCTCTGAAATGAGGGTCATAATTCCCTGATGTGGGTCACTTTATGTATAAATTTACAGTAGTGCTTAAGCTCTTAGAAAAATAACGGCAATAAATAACGTTGCATTTTCAAAGCATTAAGGGCACCCACTAGGCAACAGAGATTATTTTAACATAGCAGTGTTCATAGAAACAGATATCTTTTATTAGACTCAACTCTCACAGCAGGTGGAAAAAAAAAGCCACCAGTTTTAAAGTGCTTCAGCTTTCCTTCAGGACTTTCCAAGTTCAAGCCCATATACAGGATAAGTGCAGTTCCTGTGAATATAACCCTCTTAGGTGACTCAGAGAGGAAGGGGTGGTTGGTGGTTTTTAAGGAGAAGGAGATTTGGCAAGAGGAGGATGCGAGGTGATTATTGCCCAGGAGTACAGAACAGCTAATTTGGAGCAGGGGAGACAGCAGTGTGCCGTGAGCCCAAATTTGCACCAAGTTCCTGAGCTTGTTCCTGGGCTGATGTTTTTAATAATTTTAAGTGTAAGTCTCCTATAAAATACTGCATGGGCTTCATGCTTCTCTGCCATATGATGTACAAGGAGCCTGGATCAGTCAAGCATGATGCACAAAAAGACCTTGGGAGAAGCAAACAAGAGAAATTTGGAGAGAAGAACATTGGACTTTTATCTCTAATGGTTTTACAGCACAAGTATTGATTTTTAATTTTCAAGTTCTCAACTTGGGAACAGTGTAATCCTTAGGTGGGAGTGCTCATTGCAGTCTGCCATGGGAAATTAGAACTGCACAGATTTCATGTCAGGCAGTGCCATTGGAAGAGGACACTGAAGCCACTCCCTGGCTTCCGAGGTCAGTGGTGAAGTCACCCCCTTGGAATTACCCAGAAACATCTGTGAAAATGCAGCATCACAGCTTGCCAGCTGGGCTGGCTAAGTAGCTCAGAGCTGAGATGTTCTAGGTGCTAGGAATCATTCCTGCTATTCATCCTTAATAGTGATTTTAGACAATTTATCTCTTTACTCCAGCTCTGGGTACCTGAAAATATTCCTACTCACCTTCAGGAAAAGAAGCAGCAAGCCCTCTTCCTCAGAGAGCCGAGTGACACGTTAGGAGGCAGCTTTCATTTCTGAGGCTGCAAGGGTATGACTGGAAATAAGTCCCTGCCAAAGGGCAGAGCAGCCTGGGGCCAAGTGAGGTGTGAAAGCCTGGACCAAAGAAATTACTTCATTTACAAGGAGCAAGAGGGAGCATGGCCATAGCTGGCTTTGTTTCCGCCTTTCAGGCAGATCTTGGGCCTCTTAGAGAGAGGTGGAATGGTGATTCTTCCTGGTTTAATGCTTTCTTTCTCTTAGCCTGGCCTTGGAGTGAGCCAAGTGAAACTGCACAACACGGTCAAACCCAGTGTGGACTACGTCTGCCAGCTCAAGTTCCCATCTGGCAATTACCCTCCCTGCATCGATGACAACAGAGACCTACTTGTCCACTGGTGCCACGGGGCACCAGGTGTTATCTACATGCTTGCCCAGGCCTACAAGGTACCAGAAACCTTGCAAAGACCCTTTGGGGGCCCCTAAATGTGGACACACCCACCCTGCCCCAGAGTAGGATGGCTTGTTACAATGAAATCACTCCCCAGGGACCACTGACTGAAGTGGAAATTAGTCTTCTAAAATTTTTTTTTCTGAAACTACCCATCAGCTCTGTGGTGACTGATGGTGACAACTAGTTGTGTGTGAAGTAATGGTCATCCAGCCCTATTCATCATATCAAAAAACATACCCCATCCTCCTTCAAAGTAGACAGCAAAGTCACAGCATTAAAACTTCAATAGGAGAGAAACTAATTAACCCAGGCCTCCCCCGCTCACACAGGGATGCTCTTTGTGTGGAGGAAATTGCCTCGGCAAGAGGGAATATTTCTTGTCTCTGCAGGTCTTTGGGGAGCAGCAGTACCTAAACGATGCCCTGCAGTGTGCAGAAGTGATCTGGCAGTATGGGTTGCTGAAGAAAGGCTATGGGCTGTGCCACGGGACAGCTGGCAATGCTTACGGCTTCCTAGCACTGTACAACCTCACTCAGAACATGAAATACCTGTACAGGGCCTGCAAGGTGAGAGCCTGTGTAAGGAAGGGAGAGGGGATTATTCACTTCTGCCTTTTATGTCACCACCTTTGCCTTTGAAACCTAATTTCTTGTGTGGCAGAGGTGCAGCTAGATCTGACCAGAGCAGTCCGTCAGCAGTGCAGTCACTTGTCTGACAGCCTGTACAGAAGGGATATCCTGCAGAAGCCTTGCTCTGCAAGGGATAACCTGAGGGTGGTGTTTATTTCCTATATCTTAGGATCTGTCTTTAACAAAATTTGAACATTTTTTTATTCCTCTTTTCTCAGTTTGCAGAGTGGTGTTTAAGCTATGGTCAACACGGGTGCCGGACTCCAGACACGCCGTTCTCTCTCTTTGAAGGTAGCCCCCATCTCTATGCTTTTGTTTTGCTCCTGGATCTGAGCTAGTCCAGCACCAAGGAGAACCAAATACATGCTCCACTGAAGTCTTTGCAAAACTCAGTGTAGAGGATGGGAAGGAAATTGTATTTACTGCTTTCACCCTTTCCCAGAAGCAGTCTTCTTGTAGCACAGGCTCATGTCTTAGCTGGAGCATCTTGTCCTCTTGGGCTTCCTGCATGGATTCCACACACAGGTCTCCAGGGGAATTCTTTAATGGGTACAGGCCAAAGTCTACCTTATGGTAATGTGTGGCCTGGCTTCTCAGACAGTCTCTCTTCTGTGTATTTTTTAGGATTAAAGTCCTTCATGGGCTTTCCACTTCCATTCCAAAGGTGAGTGGGGAACAAATGGGGCTGCTTTTTGTAGGCCTTGGTGGCTCCTGCCAATGGTCCCCATAAAATTTGCCATCATCAGGTATTGCTGAAAGAGCCAGTTCCTCGGCTAATGTAAATTTAGCTGCAGGCCAAGGATGAAGGGCAGTTCCATCACTGAGGACCTGAGGCAGCAATGTCACTGGGTCCAAAATTTTGCAAAGATACTCATATTGTTAAACCTGTGGGTAAGTAAAGCAGGAGGAAGGGAGCTGGAGGGGGGAAGACCCATCATGTTTTCCCAGGTGCTTTTCAACATTTGATTAACTTCAAAATGCTTTCCCCCCCACCCCCCCGAAGTACCTTAGTTGCTTGGGAAACCTGGGTTCAGACCTTGGAAATTATTTAGGTCCTTCTGAAAATGTTTTCCTTTCTTCTGTCTTCATGGATAGCTGATAAAATGGGTGCTCAAAGGGAATCTTTCTGAAGCACATTGTGTTTTCTTATCCTCAGGAATGGCTGGAACGATTTACTTTCTTGCGGACCTGCTGGTTCCAACCAAGGCCAAGTTCCCTGCATTTGAACTCTAAATTGGAGCGTGGCAGTTTCCTGCCTGAATCCTTCTGCACTTGGAATAGCAGTTCGAAGCTGCTTTCTCCTTCTTCCAAACTCATCGTTGTTCGCCTAACTGATCGTAAATCCATCCTCCTGAGGACATGCTGAGGTCTCTAATATTTCTAGTCATCTCATCACATTGTTTCCATTTAAAGGATAGAATGTAGATTTTGCTGGTGTCTCCTAAAAACACAGGGCTGCAGGTGGGAGCAGGGAGAAAATGTACAGTATTTTGTTGGCTATAGAGTTTTGCTATTTTCTGTATCCCATTTCCTGGGAGGAAGTTTTCTATTGAATGTAACTTTGGCCATTTAGTTATTTATTTATATTTTTTTGTGCTGATAAATAGTTGCAGGAATTTAGTTGCTTTTAAGTGTTTTCTTTCTGAGCACCCAGGGAGTGGGCAGTTCAGTAGCTGGGCTGCTCCACATGAAGTGAATGTGATGGACTGTGGAGTCTTTATATATGTTTTTTTTAATGTCAGAGAGCAAGTGGCACAGCTGGAACTGACATGCCAAAGCCTTGTCCTGAATTTCCACCTATCTGCTTTAATGGCAAAGGCTATGTATAGCTCTTTTGTGCATTTTTTTCCAGTGACAGACAAATAATCCACTAGTTTTTGTGTTTATTGCCACTTATGCTAAACTTTGCAAAAGTCCATTGATCATCTAATGGAAAACTCCAGTCTAGAAGTGAGCTAAGCATGCTTGCTGCTGTAGTCTCTTGTGTTTAGCTTTGCAAGTTTATTTTGCAGTCTTTATTTAAAATAATGTAGGAATATTATAGGTGTTAGGTGGTGCCAGGCCCACCAGCAGCAGCATGGGGAAAGAAATGTATTCCACTGAGTTCTGTCAGTGTTTAACCTACTGCCTGCAGAGATGTTCCATATGTGCTTTGTTTTATAAGCTTTCCTGAACCTGGATAATTTGAGTCACTTGTTTGCCTTATTGCTGCTTGTTGTGGTTTGATACACAACCACACATCTACCCAGCTGGAAAATCTGTCCTGGGTTAAATAGCTTTGACCTGTCGAGCAGAACAGGTACTTGCAAGGGGTAAATCTGCTTTTCCGTCCTTTGAAATCTGCTTTTCCGTCCAGCTGATGCCGTGATAATTTGCAGCAATTAGGGACCTGACCCTGTAAGCCACTTCCTCAGCGCTGAGCAGGAGCTAAACGCTGAGTGCAGTGCAAGTTACTGATACTCTACCGCTTTGTGCTGCTTGAGGGCAGCTCCTCAGCCTGCACAGGAATGGACGTGGGTTTTGATCTGTTAAGGGCCAGGTTGGCAAGTGCCTCAGGCCACCTAAGACCAGATGCATCATGGGTGACCTCCAAGCCAGCATGTTCCTGCAGCAGAGGTAGTAGGAGAACCAAAGCCAGCACACTAACGCAGCTAGCTCACATGTGCCTGAACGCAAGGCAGCCACAGCGGCCTAGGCAGACCCTCAAGAACCTCCTGGGTGAGCTGCTCCAGCAAAGAGTAGAAACCATTCCTGGAAGGCTGCCCGTTTCCTCACAGCCCGGCCTCCTGCTGCTCTCACATGTTTCTGGAAGTTTATCAAAAGACAGCCTGAAGCCCAGAGAAACTCATCTGCTTTGGGGTAGGCATCCCCGTCAGAAGCCTCAAGCTCATGGAGACTCAGCGGTGGTCATCGTTCATGGGGCCTAAACTGTGACTGGAGGTGGAGGGTGGTGACTGGGAAGGAGGAAGCAGAGTCTTGAGAGCAGGATTTGGCTAGTCCAACAGCTTGGGGGTGGGATCCTGTAGTACATGAGGCTTGCTGTAGGTTACCTCCCAGCCTGGCTGGTGCGGTGGCACTGTAGGGACACTGCCCTGAGCCTGGTTTTCTCCTGGGTGTTGCTTCTGTGAAGGAGATGGTTCGTGCAGCCTGGTGTCATGGCAGCATCGCATCCCAGGGTTTGTACAGGGGCTGGTGTACAACTGCTCAGTGCAGCACTGTTTAATAAAAATGCTGAAATGAAAAAGCTCTGGGTTTTTTTTACCTTTTGCCTTGTGACCGGGATTCATGTCTGAAAAGATCAAGATATGCTACACCAGCCACCTACGGTGGCTCCTGGTGGCTCATTGGCATCTCACCCTCACTGTTAACAGTATTTCACATTTTTCCCCATCTCCAGTCCATCGAGGCTGATCCTGTGCTTTCCTTCATAGGCTGTGTTTTTCTCCCAGGACCTCTTTTTGCAGCACTGTCTCCATTCAAGGCCATGTCCTCCCTGCTGTGGCTTCCATTGGAGACCACAGTCTTGCAGATCAGTCTTAATTGCACCAAAATCCACCTTTGTGCAGCACTGGCCATCAGAAAGAGGATGTAGATCCTCCCAAAAAATCACCCTCCTCCCACTCTGGGAGGCTGTGACTGTCTAACACCAGAGTCTTTAAGACGTGACTCTGAGGGATGGTGTGGATGAAGGTGATCCTGCCTTCCAGCACAAGCATAAATCAGGCTGCTTGAGGTCCTCTACAGGCCAAGTTTCTACCATTTTCGTTTCTGTTAAGGTTTGCGGTAAAGCTTTTTAGGGAGGGAGGCCAGCAATCGGGATGGGAAAGAAGCGTGGTGCCGAGTTTCTCTGCTTGCCCTTCCTTTCTCGTGTGGTGCTTCCATCTCTCTCCGTGCTGAGCAGAGGGAGCAGCAGCAAGACAGAGCCTGGAAACACACAACTGCTCTTGCTTCCACAAGCTACTGAGAGGGACTCTATCAGAAGTGTAGACGTTTAACACTTGGTGATGGTTTTGTTTGTTCGTGGCAGTGTTCGGTTTTAAAAAAGTCAAGTGCCTTACACCCCCAAGAAATAAATAAAAAGCATTTTGAATGCATTGCCATCTGGCTTGGTTTGAGGTCACCTCCTGCGGATACCAGTGTGATCAGTAAGATGAAAAATGTCCCAAACGCTGTTATCCAAACCTCATTGCTAACGTGTGCATCTCCCCCAAGAGCCTGCTGTGGTTTCAGCTCTCAAGAGCCGGCAGCAGCTTCACCTAAGAAGGAAGTGACACAGGGAAAGTGGAAGGGGACAGACTTTCTCATTCCTGCATGTTAACTTCTCAAATGCCCACAAACCGATGCTAAAACCATGGCTAATAATGAGTTGCCAAACAAATCCCCACGACGAGCGGTCCTCAGCCCCTCCGGCGTTAGCAGTCAGACGCGCAGCTCATCTGATAATTCAGTTTACAAATTAACCACTGTGGTCGTTTAACGCGCACTGGTTTCACTCTGAAACCACTTCAGAGCAGGCTGTGGCGTGGCCTGGTGTCCACAGGGCAAAAGGACAAACCCCAGCTCGGCCTCCTGCCCTCAACAGGGATGATGTTCCCATCTGATGGGTGCAGAGCTGGGCAAGATGGAGAATTAAGGTTGTGTGTCCCACCTGTGATACCCAAAAGTAGGAAAAAGGCACAAAGCTGCTGGTGAAGGGCTTCATTCACATGAGTTATCCAGCCAGACCGCACTTCTCTCCAGCATCTCACCTAACCTCCATCCCTCTGCACCCCCATCTCGCCTTTCCCCCTCCCCCTCCTACTTTGTTCATGTTTTTCCACCACTTTGTGATACCTTGGCCAGATTTTAGTGGGGTTTTCTGGCGGTAACACCCAAGGGAATGTGCCTGGGCCCAGTGAGACCAGAAGTCCTGCTCCAGAAGAGCAAGGTTCTAGCACATACAGCTGATTTGTTGGAAGATACTTTTTTTTTTTTTAATTAATTTTTTACATTGGGAAGAACAACAGAGGTTTCTCACATCTTCCTGTCCAGAATGACTGAGCCCTTTGGTCAAGCGTCCCGCGTATCCCTTTAGCTGCACCCGGGAAAGAAACCTGAACCAAAGGCCAGTACCCAGAGCAGGAAACCCAAACCCCAGGAGCTACAACTCCCAATGTCTGGAAGTGTCTGAAGACAAAATCCAAGAGGGCAGGAGGCAGCAGATCTGCCCAAAATAGGCACCCGAGGAAACATGCTGGAGCCCCGCTAGGCTTGTCCCTGGCAGGGGAGCTGGCTTGGGGACACTCCATGGTGGAGGTGGCCTCAAAGAGGCTGTGTGCCCCCGGCAGGTGGCAATGCAGCCTGCCAGCAGCAGCCACCCCGCCGCTGCCAAGCAGACGCTCGCTCCCACCCTCAGCTGCCACATCCTACCTGGAGAGAGCTGGGATTCAGCTCTTGGGCAGCCCCGGGAAAGTCGCTCAGACCTCAAAGCCTCCAGGCATGAGGCTGTATTTGTATGCCTTAGAGGGGTGACAAATGTGGAAGCCCTTCAGAAGTGCATGGCCTCAAAGTGAGTAATACACACCCTCCAAAACAAAACAAACAACACAAAAGCACATCTTTCCCCATCCTGCCTGAAGCCACCCAGGCTCCTCCACAAGCTCCCGCAGGGGAGGGCATCTTCAGCCGCACGGGCAGGTTTTCAAGGAAAAGCTCCACATGTTGGGCAAAAACACTCTGTGCCTCCCCGTGTCATTTTTACAGGAGTTTTGCCACCAACTGCTCCCAACTCCAAGGAGCCAGAGAGCCAATAGCCCCTTTCCTCACAAGGCTGCCCTTGGCTCTCTGAAGTCTCCTGCACTGAACGTGCCTCCCCTAGAACACCACAGGGCTTGGGGGCATCCCAAAAGGGCAAGAGCATCACGAAAATCCAGCTGGGCACATGTGTAAGGGTGCCAAGGCTCACCACTGGGACATTTTGATGGCAAGGGAAAAACCAAGCCTAGGTAGGGCTGGAACAGCTCCTGCAGATAGGCTTGCAGTGCTGTCTCCATTGGGACATGAAGCCAACAGGGACAGAGCAGCCTTGGGTCTCCTTGACCCTGCTGAGGGACAGTCTTGGGTCTCCTTGACCCTGCTGAGGGACAGTCTTGGGAGTTTTCAGGCAACCCCTTGTTTCAGCCACATATGGGAACGGAGGAGCAGGGAACTGCGCCCCATGGAGCCAGGAGGTTTCAGGCCAGTGGGTTTTCCCAGGTTTTCAGGGGGATCCCTGTGCACAGTGGGGGTGCAACGTTAGCATCCAAACTCACTCTCAACACAGCAGGAAGCGGAAAACTAAGTTCAGGCCTGCATAGACCCACAACCCCAAATTCCATACCGTAGCTGCTGGGGATGGATACTGCAGCATCTTCATAGCTGGGCCTTTCAAGTTACCAAGCATAGTTCATTAACCTTGGCAAACAGGTAAACACGGATTTCCAGACTATGGCTGAAACTGAAAGTGTTGCTTGATTGACTGTTCTCCTTGAATAAACACAGTTTATACCTTCTCCTTTCTTTTTCCTTTGGTTTTGTTTTTCCTCTTTACCTTTGCTTTTCTTGGTGGCTGTAATGTTCTGGAAAAAATTGTCTATGTGGGCCAGATCTGGAGCTGCGTAAAGCCCGTGGAGTTAAGCTGATTTAGAGCAGTTTAAGACCCAGCCTTTCTGCAACAGCTGAATATAGCAGGCGGGGGGAGTTTAATTAACTTGGAATAGTTGATCAAATGTCAGGCCTAGCTAATAAACCTGTTTGTGCCTGACCTTAACAGCAAGTGTTGGCATACTAATTAAAGGATCCCAGCAAGATATGACAGGTATTTTTTTGTTCTGGGTTTTGTTTGGGAGGTTTTTTTGCTGCTTCTTCTAGAAAGAAGCAGCAAAATCTTTCATCATTCAGGACGCCCCTCATGGAGCTTCATCTTACCATGAGCTACAACCACCACTCTCCCTTTAACACAAACTTATTTGCAGTCCTCCTGTACCTCTTGTCTTTGCCAAAGATTACAAATACCACTTCATAACAGCTGGGCTTCAGAGAGCTCCTTCCCAGCTCTGGAGCAAGGATCAAGGATGCTGCTACCACAAAAGTGACATTGCTTGGCTTGGGTGATGCTCTGCAAGCCCAGTGAGGAGATGAGGGGCTCGCCGCTCTGATGGCCATGCTGGCACTACCGTGAAGGTGGCATTTGGTGTCTGGGGATGAGCATTGCCCACCATCCTGGTACCACCCCTTTGGCACAACTGACCTTCGGAAACTGGGTGAGCGTGAAGATCTCTGCCAGCCTGGCCGGGTGCGATGCATGGCTGCTCCGAGACCCGAAGAGGACCATCACATCTTTGCATCCTGCACGATTTTTGCTGTTTCATAATCAAAACCACTCCCTCAAAAGCTGTTGGGGAAAAGTAGAACAAAACAGCTCTTAATACAGCTGCTGATTCAAGACAAGAGCCTGCTATTGCCTCACCCACAAAGCTTTGTATTCTCCAGTGTTGCTCAAGAAAGCTTTTACCCTCTGCATGGTGGTCCCTCCTGTTTCCTCCTGCAGCAGAGCTGCCTGAAGACACTTTTGTTTCAACTCTCTCCCCACTTCACTCTCACCCACTTGCTTCTGTCTCCATGCTGCCTTTATTGGGGAAGAGAGGTGGTGGCTTTTACTCTGGATCATTTCACAAATGCAGCTTACAGCATCACAGCAAGGGGAAATCAAAATGCAATGTGGGAGGAAGGCAAAACCAGCTTAGCACAAGGAAACCTGTGCCCTCTCTGCTGCTCATGGGGAAGAAGCATTTGAGCACAGCCCAGGACCACCCAAGAGCAACCTCATCCCCAATATTTAGGCAATCTAGATGCTAAAAGTTGCCAGCAAAAAGGGGGAGAAGGGGATTAAGTTCTCTTGCATGTAGCCATCAACTCCAGAAGCCCAAGAGCCATTTGATTTTGCCACCCTCTGTGCTGGACAGGACGCTTTGCAGCCACTCTTCACCCTCAAATGCCATGCATCCCCTCTGCTTCCCCTAGAAGGTGTGAGACAGCAAATTGGGCCGAAAAGTACAATAGATCCTGTAATGAATGGTCACCCTTGAAGCCTGTGGATGACAGCACCCTGCTCTGCTTCCTCTGCAGCAGGCAACGGGGAAGGTGCAGGGGCGGTGCTAAAACCAACTTGAAAGCCTTAAGAGGCTGGCTGCAGGGAGCCATTTAACTCCATCTCCTCATGGCTGGGGAATTTCTCGCTGGCAGGACAAGGTGTGTCAGGCAGCCCTTGGGACAAGCTCATTCTGCAGCCGTTGCAGTTTGCTGCAGCGTTTGCAGTGATCTCAGGCAGTAACCGAATCCACTGGTGGTACCTCCCCATCCATAAATCCCATTGGAGCCGGGCCCATAAATAGCTAGGCCACAGTATGCGGCTGCATACAGGGCAGCAGCAAATGTCCACGTTAACGGCTGTCGGCTCTAAGCAGGTTAATTGAGGAGTTGATCATATTTCCACCATTTGGCTGAGTTTTATTATAGCTACCCCTCCCTTAAGGATGCCCCTCACTGTTAAAGGGGAGGCCACAGTAGTGCCAAACAGCTTCACGGAATCACGGAATTGTCAGAGTTGGAAGGGACCTCTAGAGATCATCTTCTCACAAGCAATTAGCGATAGAACAAGAGGGAATGGATTCAAGTTGCAACAGGGTAGGTTTAGACTGGACATTAGGAAGAAATTCTTTACAGAAAGAGT
>JAOXJM010000079.1:42573478-42619225 GCA_026413425.1 Tringa solitaria
GCTGGACTCTCTCCAGCAGTTCCCTGTCTCTCTTGAACTGGGGAGTCCAGAACTGGATGCAGTATTCCAGTTGTGGCCTCACCAGTGCAGAGTGAGCAGGGGGGACCCAAAGCACCCCTTAGTTGCAGGAGCTTGCCCTATTCCCAGAAGCTTTTTGGAGCTGTTTGGTAGCACTTTGCTCTGTCACCAAGGGGCTCCTCTTCCATACTGATTCTCCCAGTAGTGGATAGGAAGTGATCGAACAGATTTTTACAAGTGGCTGAAAAATATAAGAAAGACCTCAGAAGAAGTCTAAATTTAAGAGACTGCAAGAGGGTCACCATGAACCACAAACTGCGGATGAGAGCATACCTCCATCCAAGGACACCCTTGTTAGGAATCTGTAGCTCATTTATCACTGTGGGAAAGAGGACAAACCCCAACTGGGTGGTAGCTAGAGTGGGTCACATTTAGGTGAAAGCCACAGCAAGATACAGCACAGCGGTTTCCAGAATAGGGCTCACCATCCCACCAGACTGTAGTGCTTAATATTTACAAGCCTGACATTTATCTGCAAGAAGCTGGACTCTGGACCAGAACTGGGAAGTTACCAGTAGAAGCATTTGGGAACCCCCTGGTGGTTCATCACCACAGAGGATAAACTCCAAGGTGTTTATACCACCCAAAGCTGGGAAATGTCCCATTCCAGCAGGGCTGCCCCCCTGCTTTACAAGCATATGGAGAAGACAGAGTCTGCTGTAGGACTTCCAGATTAGTACAGATGTGTGCGGGTTTTGGGAGCACACAGGTCCTTTTTAAAACAGAATAATCATCTTCCATTATCTTTCCCCCTCTCTTTTGTTATCTTCACAATAGCAATAGTTCAAGTTCCCTGGGTTTCATCAGCAATAATCTCATTCATTCACTCCAATAACCACTTAGCCTTCCACTGAATAGTCTATGCATTCAAGTGTTAAATTACTGCCTTGCGAAACCAGGGAGCAATGATATTAGCACTTACTTCCCATGCCCCTGATTTGTGTCAGGCAGTATCAGAGAGGGGGAAATAAAAGAGACATTCTCTGTAACGAGAGAAAAATGGACTGACATCCTTTCCTTGCTTTTCTCACTTTAAGATTTAAATATGATATGTGCTTTATAATAAGACAGCCTGATTTGGAACCCTTCCTAGTTGCATTTTCACAAAACCTATAGGAAGATGATCACCTTCCTACACTGTGGTCCTTCTTTCTGATTTCGCTGGAATAGTTCAAGAGAGTCAGAAATATCACTGGGAGAATACAGAAATATGGAAAAGCAAGGCAAATCCTTAAGCATCAACTTCTTACCGATATAGGCCAGGAAGAGTGAACCATATTACTCAGAGTATAGACGTTGCAGCCAAACTATTAGGTTAGCAAATAGATTAGATACACCTGAACATAAGTCTTGAATGATCCATGTGCAGCTTGGATCTTCCTTAGATAAAATGAGGAATAAATTCCCCAATGAATTAAATAATTTGTAAAAAGAAAACCCCACTGCATTACTAGCCTCAACACATTTTCTGCTGTAAAAAGTTCATGCCATGCCCCTACAGACAGAGCTGAGCCCTTTAATAATTTCAGATAATGGAAGTTTCACATGCCATCCTGCCACCACTTCTGATCTAAGCAGAAGATGCAGCATCTACCCTGAACAGATTGGTTTTCAGGTGTGCTCCATCAACTATCTCCTCTGTCTGTTCAGCTCAGGACACTGCCTCCATGCCACTTTTGAAGGCAGCTTTGGGAGCTCCACTATGAACTCAGAGAAAGCTTCCATCCCCTTGGGACTATCACAGGGTTGGACTCAAGCCTACAAAGTCTCTACATGACACCCCAACAATTCTTTATATATCATAATTTCATCAAAAGGGAAGAAACTTAGAGAACGGGGGCTGGAGGCGATGTTTTAAAGCTGCTCAGATGAGACAGCTTGTTCCAGTGGACATGCTTTGCCTTGGACCGGGACTCAGCAGACAAATCTTTCTCTCTCTGCAACTGCCAAGCTGGTCCTCCTCCAACAAGTCATTTGGCTGCTCTCTCTTTTGGTTTTCTCCCATTTCTTTTGCTCATTTTCCAGCACCTGAGGCAGGGTTTCTCATTATTTCTCGGTGTAGCACATCACATGGGGACCCCAGTTAGAGCTTGAAATATGAAGATGCTTCTTTTGCATTTGTTATACTGCAGATAGGAACATTTTTACAGCGCTTTCAAAATGCTCAAAAGGTGCTGAGGAAGAAATCAAGTGCCTAAAAACCCAAATGTACAAATATGGAACTGAAAGCAAAGCAAAATTAATACTATGTCTCCAACATTATGCCTTCCAGGTCTTGTGAGAGAATATCTGGGGAAAAAAAGTCTTTACAGAAGTGCTTCATTTCCCAGACAAAGGAACATCTGAGTCATTTCTCCTCTGATTAACCCGTTATGATCATGCTCACAGTCCACCAGCAACAAAACTGTCATTAGCTCTTTAAAAGGACCATGAAAGTTTGAGGTACTTTACCTGAAAAGGTCATTTGCCTGCATGGAAACTGAGTTATAATGAAGTGTACCACATTTGCTGGCCAAGACTGTCAGAGAGCTATTAAAAACAGCAGGGATCTCTTGGCCATCTATTCTAGAGCAGGCCAGGCACCCCAAGAGCCCCAGTAGCTGTTGGGCACGTTTTCTTCATCTCCAGCTAAATCACTGGACATAACCCTTAGACGTGACCCAGGGCTGGGAGCCTTGCATGGACACAGGTTCAGGGCTGAGAGAAAAGATAACACGGAGAGAAAAATCCAACCGGTGGTTTTGAGGTGAAAAGCTCCATCCCTCAAGAACCTAATAAAGGTGGGAAGAAATGCACACACAAAAGACAAGTATCTTTTGACCCTGAAACAGGGAGCTGGAAACCACACTGAATTGTAATCTTCTTAAAGTGAACTGGAAGCAGATATTCAAAACCCACCTGGAAGCATTCCTGTCCAACCTGTTCTAGGTGAGCCTGCTTTGGGAGGGGGGTTGGACTAGATGATCTCCAGAGGTCCCTTCCAAACCCTACTGTTCTGGGATTCTGTAATTCTGTAACAAAATTCCCCATATCTTTGCTTTCCAGAGGGGTTGAGCACTTTCTGTTTGTCTGTGACAACACTGGGATGGCAATTTACATCCCATGATGTGGCTACTGCACAGACTTGTCCCGCCCCCAGAGCTCAGAAAGGAAAGGTGTGCCAGACCCCTGTTAAAACTGTTCCCATCAACTCAGAATCCAAGCATTTGGACGTCATACCACTTCAATGTGCTGGGTACCAAAATCCTATTTGTAGATATTTTCCTATCTCTCCCTATGCCTTGAACACATTTTCCAGATTGCCTGGCTGTATTTATGTCTTTGCTTTTATCCTCCTCATACCATTGTTTCCCATTAGGTTCTTTTTCTCCTTAATTTGAACCCTAATCATGCAACACACCATGTACAGTGTACTACACGTTCCTGTGGCCCCAGAGACATCATTAGAAGCAGACTTATCTATCGCTTGCACTTTAAAAACCCATC
Organism: Tringa solitaria; assembly: GCA_026413425.1. Classification (NCBI taxonomy): domain Eukaryota; kingdom Metazoa; phylum Chordata; class Aves; order Charadriiformes; family Scolopacidae; genus Tringa; species Tringa solitaria. The sequence goes on from JAOXJM010000079.1 coordinate 42,577,043, forward strand.
TGTAGTAACGGATTTTCAAAGTGAAGCGAGTTGAAACACCTTAATTTGGAGGATGTTCAGCTTAAAAATCCATGAGAGGTGGCTGCTTTTTTTTTTTTATAAAGACCAGAGTGTTCATCACTTTCTGAAAACCCAAAATTGGTCTCTGAAAATCACTTGTGACTACTGAAATCCTTGGCCAATAAATAATAATTATCATCCTCATTACTGAGCAAAGGATGACAGGGAAAGTGGGTTTGCATCAAAGCACATGGAGGGGAAGAGCAACCCTCAGAGGCTGCTGAAGCTGCCACCAAGACATTCCTCCTGGCAGATGTCGTCTTATCCCAAGAGCTGCTGCCGCCACTTTCTGCTGGACTGTTTTCTTCAGCTGTCTAATCCTGAGCTGCAGCTGTGGCAGGCACAGGGCTCCTCTCCTCCTGGCAGGCAGACAGACCACGAGAAGGGATGTTCACAACTATGCTGTGGGTTTGGGTTTCTCCTTCCCTTTGAAGGGACAGGACCATGAAACAAAACACACTTGTCAAGTTAATTAGGAATTGGGGAATGTCAGTTCTGAAGTCTACTGTGAAGAAAGCAGATCTGCTAAATTAGATGTGCTGGGAGTGGGGGCAAGGTGCTTTTCAGCATTCACCACCCTCAGGCAGGGAAGCAAATGTATTAAATGTTAAAGCTCACAGCAGACTGAGAGACTGGATTGTGGTTCTTCTTTAAATAGTGTTAAAATGATAAAAAATTTAAAAAAAAAAATCCTTGTGGAATGGAACCTTTCAGAAGAGGAGATAACATAATGGCAACAAAAGGGAACTGTAAAAAGTTTTTAAAAGAAAAAAAATTCATGCAAAGAGAAGATGGCAGGGATTGCATCCACACTGGAAGCTTCCTTGGGGACATCTCTACAGTGACGCTCTAAAGGAGCATAAGGCCCATCTAATTTTAGAAAAGACTGAAAGTCTCAAATGATGTCAGATATCAAAAGGTACAAATGGGAGAGAGATGCTCCCAAATCCAAAAGCAGCATGCACAAAAATGACATTCCAGCCTCAAAACTCACAGGCTAGTAGCTACGGCATTATTAACTGTCCCCCCTCCTCAAGCTATCCTATAAAAGCTGGGCTAAACAGGAACAGAGTGGTGAGTAGGACTCAGGAGGTGATCGTCCCCCTGTACTGGGCACTGGTGAGGCCCCACCTCGAGTGCCGTGTCCAGTTTTGGGCCCCTCACCACAAAAAAGACATGGAGGGGCTGGACCATGTCCAGAGAAGGGCAATGAAGCTGGTGAGGCGTCTGGGGAACAAGTGTTATGAGGAGAGGAGCTGGGGTTGTTTAGCCTGGCGAAAAGGAGGCTGAGGGGAGACCTTATCACTCTCTACAATTACCTGAAAGGAGGGTGTCGAGAGGCGGGGGTCGGTCTCTTCTCCCAAGTCATGGCAATAAGACAAGAGGAAATGGCCTGAAGTTGCACCAGGGGAGGTTCAGATTGGATTTTAGGAAAAATTTTTGCACTGAAAGGGTTATTAAGCATTGGAATGGGCTGCCCAAGGAAGCGGTTGAGGCATCATCCCTGGAGGTATTTAAAAGATGGGTTGACATAATGCTTAGAGACATGGTTTAGTGATGGGTTTTATCAGAGTTAGGTTGCTGGTTGGCCTAGATGATCTTAAAGGTCCCTTCCAATCTGGACAATTCTATGATTCTATGATTCTAAACCAACATGCAACTCAGGAACAGGGAGAAGGGAGGCCCTGGCAGCAGATTGCAAACGCTATACCACTTCCCACCCCTTGGGAGGCACATCCAACAAGCTTAAGGGTCCGCCCATAACCACAGACAGATTTCCAAATGTCTTGATTCTCAGATCCCTCAATTCTCCCAATATAACTTCACCATAATAAGAAACCTGTATGCTCATTGCAGGGAACAGCATTGAAGCCAGGAGATCGTACCTTTTTATATAGGTCCTATACAAATGCTAAGTCCTCAAAAGCTTATAATTGAATTCTAAGCAATCTCCTTTGCCCCTGCCAATTCATTTAAGCCCAAGAAGAGAAGAATTAATAAAACATTTTCATCAATCATTATCTGTAACATTCACAAGGACAAATCAAAACACACACACAAAATGATTTCACAACAGTTTCTGAAGAAAGAGCACTGGCTTGTGTTCACTGCAGCACATACAGTTTCAAGTTATTGCCAGTTAAAAGTATTCAAACATTCAGTTAAATTGTTTACTTTAGCCATCTACCAGGAGAAACAATCCAGCTCCATGCCCCCCACAGGGGATCAGCCACAAAACACATAATCAATAAAGAGGAGCCAAAAAGACACATTCAGCAGTACCCACCAGGCAGAAATGCTCCACAGCAACAGACACCTGAAGACAACACGGCTACGTGGATCCCACATCCATAGCACGACACCTGCCAGGGATCATCCCATGATCCTCTCGAGGAGGCTAATGCTATGACAAGGCATTTGGGATCACAAAGGCAGAGGAAGCTCCTTTGTGGTGAAGCCAACTTTATTTCATTTTATCACAGCAGTTGCAAAACACAACTGGAGTTCTGGTCTCTTGGGACATTACAGATGCCACAGACTATTTCTGAAATAGCAGATAAATGCCAGTGTTTCATTTCTACATGAGAGATGAAAAGCAGATCTGAATTTTGTAAAAATTTTGTAAAAAACACTAAATACCTTCATGGATAACACTGTTGTATGAGTACAGAAAAAGAATTATTACAAAAACCACCTGAATTTCAAAATCACTTCCATTTTGTGGAAATCTCTTATATTCTTTGGCAAGAGTCTTTACCAAATCTATTTACTTTACAAATTTTTTTAAAAATATTTGCTTAAAACTAATGATGAACTTGTTATTGCAAAAGTTTTCTGCCAACATCGCATTCTGAGAGTTAGACAAACCAGGAAGGAAATAAAAATACTGTGTGGTCTACTTGTTAATCAAGACCACCTAGATTTTAAGTTATGAATAGTTACATTTACTCATCTTTGACAAACGCAGAAATTAAAAGTCACTTGCCAAAATGAATGAGTAAAAAATTTGTAATGTGACCAATGTCCAACAGAAAGGGTGGCACAGGTAATTTAAAGAAGTCGTGAGGCTGGAGTTTGTGTCAGGCGACTCTTGCATGGCAGCATCACCTTCCAGGATGAGAGCTCCCACAGAGCTCCCAAAACCACAGAAGTGGAGACTTCTTCCACTGTCACTTAAACTGTCCTCGCTAAAAACATTCATCCAAATCAGCTTTGGCACTTAGGGTCCAGCTGCATGTGCTGTTCCTACTTCTAAGATCCAATATTTCTCAAGGAGAAAGGTAGAAATAACCTTATAAGCAAAAAGGGTTGAAAGTCACACCCGCACGTACCCACAGTAGCCCACAGCCAACTGCTGCAGTTGTATCAGCTTCACAGAGTTGCCTGGGAGAGATGAGTTTGGGACAAAACTATTTCATAAAAATAACAGGCATTTCTCAACTACCTTTGGGGGTAACAGTCTTCTTCAAGTATGTCATCAGCCTCTCGCTGGCAGCTCTGAAGGCATCTCATGTTGCAAAGCATCTGACTTTGACAGAAGTTTAACAAGCAGGAGAAGAAAACCCTCAGGGCTGGCTACTCAAGCAGAAGCAGCTGAAACTGGAGCCTTGCTCATATTGCACTCTCTAAGTGGACCCGCAAACTCCTGATGATAAGGTGCATCTTATACGAAACAGCAACTTTAAATGTGATAGTTAAGAGAGCTGCAGGTGGAGGCAGAGGCAGTTTGCACTGGCTGCCCAACACCAGGCACACGAAGATTTCACAGGGTGTTTAAGGTGCTCAGTCCCTCCCTATGGCCAGCAAGCCCCCCCCCCCAGGGAGTCCTTCAGCCCTTGCGCTCTGACATCTCGCCTAACCCCCCAAGGATTTCCAGGCCCTGGATCCAGCAGCACCTTCTGTAACAGGCGCTGTATATCTCCTGCTAACAACCTCTGATCTCATAGGTCACGAGAAGCAAAATGACATTCTTGAGCATAACGGTGTCACTTGCCTCCCTACAGCTAAATAAGGGGCGTAGCAGCAGCGTGCTATCTAAAGAAAGCCAGCATAGCTACTTGGCAGATCCCAGAGGAGAGACATTACATGTGTATACATCACTGCTCCCCAAAAAACAGGCTTGTGCTCCCAAGCAACTTCAATGGGAGGACTTCACAGTGCTTTATCAAGGGTTTTTCCACAGGCAGAGGGAACACAGAGGTGCTACAAGCACAAAGCAAATGGCCAAGGTCCATCACAGGTACCTTTAAACAACTGGGCCAGGTTTATCCAGTGTATCAGACCTTCCTGCCTCCTGAAAAAGGAATCTGGCAGCTCACTGTGTGCTCTGTCCCCTTGGACCACAGCACAACTGTGTGCTGAGTCTCCCCTCTCCCACCAAAAGCATTAAGTGACCCTCATCATCTTCTCATGACGTTTCTAAAAGGAGGGTCTTTACCCCTGCCCGGCTAGAGAAGTGCAAGGAAGCCCTGCTAGGCCCTGCCTGCAGCCTCCTTTGCCTGCTGGTTGAAGGACACCTCTCCAGCCATGGTCCAGACACTGGGAATGAAAATCCTGCTGGGGTAAGAGGACACAGTGCCACCAGAAAGCACCTGTTAATGCTATGGAAGAAAGCAAGTCCATAGACAACATCAACCTTAGCACCATGATGGCTGGGAGGCTGTGTCAGTTGTAGAGGGATGCTGCAGCTCAGGTGCCACAGGAAACACTCTGCCACCGGGCATGATAGCTTCAAATCCTTAGACCTCCAATGCAAAGTGTCAGCTCCATCATTCCATGACAATTCTCTGCATACAAACACTTTTTACACAGGATGCTCAGAAACACTCTCATAGTGATTCACAAGAACCTGCTCTAGGTAGACCCGCTCTGGCGGGGGGGTTGGACTAGATGATCTCTAGAGGTCCCTTCCAACCCCGTATGATTCTATGATTCTATGATTCCATGATTCTATGAAAGGAAGAGCTCATCAAATGCTTTATGCTAATTTGTGTCCACTCAGACAACCATGGTACAGGTTATATTCTAGATATTTGCACAGATCTCTATCAAGGCTTAATAAGCCTTGGCAACACTACTTAAGAGTCTCAAAACAGTTTTCTGAGATATGTACAATCCAATTGATCATACAATAGTGTAGTCATAGCCCTCTCTCCCCAAAGAATATAATCTTCATGGATATGATTTAAAATGCACAAGTATTATCTGAAACCTACATAGGTTCCATAAATCCAAAGTACTTACAGCTAGACATGGAAATAGGTGAAAAATCTGAGTTCCTACAGCTTTGTTCTTGCTGGGCTGTCTCCAGGTTTGCACATGACTGAGCTACATATGACTTAAATTATAAGGCAACAGCAAGATTCATGCATGCAATTAGAAAACAGGGTATTCTGGTGTATCTACCACATTTTGGAGTGTCTGGGCATTTAGCAATTTTTAAGCAAATGCAGACTGCATGCTTGGCAGAGACAGGATTTCAGTGACAAGAACAGAGAACACACGACCTTAGAGTGTGATGCTCACATCTCCACGCTTTGGGTCTTGAAGGCTGAAGGGAAAAAGAGGTCTAGATTGTGACAGTGCCAGATTTCTTAAAAACTGATACGATTTTGAGTTTTGAGAGGTTTCAAACCCAGATCATCCCTAAAAAAATTAGCAAAGCTTAACCCACATCATGTTAAGCCTAGTGATTTATCCCACCCGCCAGTTTGGCCTTTAGATCCTGGACTGAATCAAGACCTTCTGGAGCACTTTATGTCAAAAAAGAGAGGGAGGGGAAAAAGTGAAAATAAAAAGGTTGATGCCCCGCAAGTCACAGGCAATGCAGGTACGTGGAGACCCTGCACTATCCTTTAATGCCCTTTCCAAGTCTGAAGTCACTTCATCTCCTCGTAGACTAAAATGGGACCTAAGACACAGTTCATTTTAAATGGGCAGTAATTTAACTCCTCTGCTGCACACTCCAGGGAAAAGAAAGAAAGGGAAAGGCACCAAATCCCTGCAGCTCATGCATAGGGCTGTGGGGCCCTGAAGCTGCAGGAAGCCCAATTGCCAAAAGCAGCACAAGGGGGATTTTATCCTATGTAGTGTGAGAGAGTGTGCAGAGATCAACATCTCATGAAGTGCCTAATCTTCATGGTTAAAACTACATGGTACCCTTTCAGGCCCATCAGCTAGTGCTTTCCTTGGTAAAGAGTCCTGCCTGGTGGGAGGCACATTCTGCCTCAGCCGCAGCCCTTGCCAAAGGAGCTGGGCAAGGGGTGGCAAGACACAGCCCTGCTCATGTGGATTTTGGTTCCATTTAGCCAGACACTTGCACTTCAGAGCCTGGTCGCTCAGTGATCTACAAACCGATGCTTGTGCAGAGGAAACTGAGGCACCCAAAAAATGATCGAAAGCTTTTCAGGACAGTGGGATGCAAACTGCAAAGAGCACTTGGGTGACACTGCTTCTTCCCCAGGGAAGAAAAGCATTGAGAAGGCGAGCTGCCCAAAGGTGAGCTGAAGGCAGCCCCCGAGATGTCCAGCAAGAGCTGAGAAACAGGCACACCTTCAGGAAGCTGCTTCCCCCCTCCTTGGCCCTCCTGGAGCGAGACGGAGATGCTTGCGGGCTCTCTGAGGAATGCCTTGTATGTCTCGCTGCCAGTTGCTGGGGGACGCTGACATTGCCTGGGACAGAATTAGAAAACCTTGAGCAGGAGGGCAACGCAGCACAAGTGCTAAGTCAGCCGCAGGCTATATGTGGCACACCAGTTGGTGCCTGCCTTCTTTCCCCTTCTTCAGATAATCATTCCTTTGCCTGCTCCTTCAGCATGGCTTGACTTCAGCCTAACGCTGCCCTCTGACTGCTGTGTGCCTCTGGCTGCATTCAGGCTACCGATGCCTTACGCAGCACTTGGAGGAGGCAAGAGGCAAAACCTCCCCCTAAAACACACCCATCACTTCTCTTGAGCCAACAGAGCCCTCCATTTGTGCATGGAACCCAACCTTTTGTGCCATTCCATAATGCTGCCTCCAGAGTTCATCCATCATTGTCCTATTTCCCACCACATGCAAATACCGTGGTGTCAGCCCTGTCTGCTAGTCACATTCCTGCACGGTCACCTCCAGGTTTCCTCCTGTGCTATGCCCTGCTCTCAGACCACCTTCCCAAGGACAGGGCACCCTCCTTGAACCAGGAGGTTCACCCTCTGAACATGCTGACCTGGCCATTTATTGGGCTTGACTCTCTTCTGCACAAGCTTCCACAGCTTATCAGGGTGTCCTGCAGCTGAGAGCATCTTGGATAGCAAACGGCTTTGCTTTTCTGTGTTGAAAGAGTCTTGCACATTGTGAGCACTGACAAAGCCAAATCATTAGTAGATTAATTAGGCACCCTGATGCACACAGTCAGCGTTACAGCCTGAAGCTGAGATCCTGAGAGAATGTGCTGGCAGCAGATCCCTGGCTTGTTACTTTAAGCCTGTGGTGAAATGTGTGAGAATCAAACCAGCCGAGCAGGCCAGCCGAGGCAGAAATCTCTCTCTCACGGCCAAACCCACAAGTTTAAGAGAGGGAACAAGATCCCCGCAGCATCTTGATGAGGAAAAATGCACCCAGTCTCTATCACTTCAAGAACCACTTAAGCACAATGGAAGGAATATGTAATCCATTTCAAATTTGTTATGAATTATAGTAACTCATATTCTTGATAACTACCTAAATGCTAAGCTCTTTTCTACACCTTGATAAGTTCCAGTTCCTCAACTGGTCCCCCAGCAACAAGTTTAACAATCTAACTGGTGTTGGAAAAGATAACATTCCCACTTAGTGGTTTTGAATTTCACTGAACCTCCTTTGGTTGTGTTCAAAGGGCTTCTCCATGATTCTTGTGACTTTGGATAACGGGATGACTTCCCACTTATGGAATGAATAAAGTAGGTGGTTGTACCAGGGCACAGCTCCAAATCATTGCAATCTTTCTCAAACCTTGTTGCTTGCCAAACAGTACATGTACACTTGCAACTTTTCCTGCTGACATTGCAGCCACCCAACCTTCAGAAGAGGAACACAGCAAATATTTAACAGCAACAGGTGTCCTCTCTTTCCTGTGATCAACTCCTATCTGACATGTCAGACAGCTGAAATGATAGAAGATAAGTGTGCATGGGACAGGAGAAATGCTCCAAGAACAGACTGGAATAGGTTGACAGTCCTTAGGTATTCATATATTCTCTGTCTATATTCAGTGTTGCCCACCTTGCCTGAAAGCAAACTCCCACCAGAGCCTTCTGAGCGACCAGCACCACTTTCCCTACTGCTTGATGTGGCATCTTGTGAGGAACTCACCAACAGTTTCACAAAACAAAGCGAGGAAACCACATTTGAAGCAGGCACCCAAACAGAGACACACTAAAATCACAGTAGCACTTTTGTTCATAGAATAGCAGCATGATCTTGCCCCAAAAGTATCTCTTCTCCTGTGGCCTCCTAAACTAGCCCTCTGGCATCCCTGGCTATCTTGAGCAGAGTAAAGCACCCAGAAGGAAACTGCTGACCTAAGCTCTTCTGAGCACACTTACCCTAGAAGAAGCCTGCTTTACTTTGTGACCCCCCCGCAGCGCTGCAGATATGCTGCAGCTGGTAGAAACGTCTCTTGGGCAGTCATTATAGCATATGTGGCTTGGTGGAGATACCAAAAGTGCAAATGGGAAATCAAGTTCCTGTGTGGATAATGAAAAACTAAGCACCTTGGCTTTAAGTTACTGGCAAAATGGGAACTTAATTGCATTTTCAGGCATTTTAGACAGCAAAACGCAAAAGCCTCAAAGGGAGTTCATTGTGAGACAGAGCAGAAGCAGCAGTGCTCACCCTTTCATCCAACAGCTCTGTGGCTTGCACACTCCCCTGAAATATGGTAGATCTAGTCTCCTACTTCACTGTATGGATTGAAACCATCACCTCCCTCCTCCTGGAGGAGAGTCTGACTCCCTGGACTATAGGAAACCCCAAGACAGAGCCATTCTGTTAAAAAGGGACCGGAAAGGCAGAGACTTCAGAGGGACTGCAGAGGGAGTGCAGCCAGCCCAGCGCAGGAACTCCCACTCCCATTCTAGTGCTGCAATCAGTGCCACCTCTGTGTGAGTCTAGCCTGAAAAAAGGAACATATTCCACTTCAGAAGCGTCAGAATGAATCATGTCAATGCTCCATATGGAAAACACAGTCCCCTTATACTAATTCAGGTATATGCAGCACAAATGTATAAAAGTTTTGCGTAGGCCAGAGCTGCATCCTCATCAATTAAACTGTTTCTAAAGAACAGACAAGCCCCACGCCAGCTGACCCCTTCCAGTGAGTAGCAGGATTAACAGGGCACAGTTTCCAAACAAGAGCTTTCTCACTACTGGATTTTCTGGGACCTTCTGAAATCTGAAGTTCCATCACTGTTCATTATGCCTCCCCTCCACATGGGTTCTCCTGCAGCAGGGAGGCATCCACGCGTTCCCCGGGGACTGCGCACCCGATGAGGCAGATGCCAGTGATAATTTGCATCCCCAGCTGCTGCCGCTTTCCCTTAGAAGTGGATCTCAGCAAGTCCCAGCAAGCACAAGGGAGAGGCTGGGGCTTTGCTCTAGTATCCGTGCTGGGATGAAGCTGTTGCTAAAAGCAGAAGAGGAGCCTTCCTGCTGCAGCCCCTGGAACCAGCTCTGCAACCCAGGGCGAGATGGTACGGCAGCACCAGAGACCTGCAAACAGCAGCTCCTATGCAAGAGCACAGAGACACGTCTCCTCTGCATCACCTGGGACAACTTTGCTCCCTAGGGACAGACCCGACATGCTGCCAGAGATGTCTTGGGACACATCCAGGCTTGCCAGGCAGATAAACCAGTGGTGTCCTGTCCCAAGCCCAGAAAATGGACCGGATCCAAATCCTTAACCCAGCAATTGAAATAAGGGCCTGCCATCCTCCTCCTCCTTTGCACCTGTTTATCTTGTCACCTAATCAATATACAATTATTTTGTGGCAGCTCCTCACAAAACCTCCTTCTCTGGCAGCATAAAGCATGTACAGGTGCACTGGCATTCTTAGACAGGCCACACTGTGCAGAGGCAGCACTAAGTTCATGCTTCATTTCTGAAAGCCTATCTTCCTTTTAAAATATATTTGGTGGTGGCTTTCAGTCTTATTTCATTGCAGACCTCAGGTGACCATAGAAACAATTAGATCATCACTGGTTCTTGCAATTACTTAAAGTTCTCATAGGTGCGGAGATGCATAAAAATTATTTTAGACAATTTCCACCCAAGTTACACCTCTAGGATCCACTTCTACTGGTGAATTTTGCTAAAGCTTGGTTTGCACAATGTAAAACATCATCATCACTGGAGGTGCCCTCATCAGGCCCCTCGGGGATGACAGCCCACAGGCTCCTGCTAACCTGCAGTGGTGCAGGAGAGGCCACCCCATTACCTTCTCAGACCAGCAGAGAAGAGATCCCTCTGTCAAGCACCCTGAAGGCAGCCAGCTGAGCTCATAAATCATAGGTTTTTTGCCCCGAAGCGTTCACAAAACTAAAGGGGAAAAAAAAAGTAAGTAAATACAAGACTCTCCTTGTCTGTGTTCTCTAAAGCAGAGACTGAGCCAAGGCTTTAAATTGTACACATGGGTATATGTCTATTGGTTCAAGAGATGACTCAATTCAAAAAAGTCTCTTGCTCAAGGCCATGGGCTGTAGCAAAGAAGAGCTCTGAGCACAGATTTTCTTATATGAAAAATACAACTTTAGCCACTCTCCATCCATTTTTGGGGGTGTGCATTTTTGCAACTTTACCTTCCTTATAACACATTAATCTAAAATGCAAGTGCTTGGATAGCCTGCCAGATTGGACACAAAGTGTCTACCCAGGCCTTCAGGCTCTAAATTTCAGTTTTCAATTTTAAACACAATCTTAACATGATAGAAAGGAACAGTAAGAACAGCTGAAAGACACTCAGGGTCTGGGAGAGACATCTTGGCTAAAGGTATTGCAGTGTTTTCCATATTTGTCTGCTTTATTTTTAAACACCCAGAGCCTTTGCTTGATCAACACTTCCTTGTAAAAGAAGGAAGCAGAGGAGGAGTGAGTGGCTGCGGGAAGAGAAGCAAATGAGGTTGGAAATTGATGATCTTCCCAGCCATGAAAGTAAAAATTCCTACTTGAAACCGAATCCTCCTGGAATGCTACACAGGCATGAGGGAAAAGGGGAGGGAAGGAAAGAAAGAAGATTTATTACTTAAGCAGAACTGAAATTCTGATGAGAAAAAGGACTGTTCAATCCATGCCTGAATGTCAACAGCAGATCTGAAACTGGGTTTGTCATATTTCACTCTCCTTTGCACGCGTTAAAAAAAAAAAAATACAGGGGAGGTGGTTGGTGTTTTTAAAGACAAGGAAAAAAGCCACTGAAGTCCCTTTATCTTATGAAGCCCTGAACTCTTATATTCCATTTATAGCTCAAGCTGGAATGACATCCCCCTTGATTAGCAAGCTGTCCAATCCAGCTGCATGTGTCAGGACTGTACAAGGCACTAAGTGAAATATATATATGCCCTTATAGAGTTTACCACATTGGGTCCACCTCCAGGGCATAGGCTGTAGCTCATTCTGACCACTGCTCCTCTCACGGGAATCACTTTTAAGATTTGGGTTTGGGTTGGCTTTTGTTTTTTGTTTTTTGTTTTTTTTTTAAGTTTTTTGGAGGGGGCACCTTTACTTTCAAGTTTAAGCAACACAAAATGGCACCAAAGAAGGACGTAAAGAAACCAGCAGCCGCAGCACCAGCCCCAGCACCCGCGCCAGCCCCAGCACCCGCACCAGCTAAACCCAAAGAACCCGCAATCGATCTCAAGAGCATCAAGGTAAATGGATGAACGTGTGGCTGATCGTGGAACCCAAAGCGCTGCCAAAGGGGAAAAGTTAGCAGAGTCCCTGCTGAGACCTGCAGTGAAACGTTGCGTGTGTTTGGTTCCGGTTTGGGGACTGCAGTGAAATGAATGAGTAACCTCAGTCAATGGATTTGTTTACCTGCCTGAGCTGTGATTGTTTTAGTAGCCGAAGGGGTGTAAGGCATGGTGCATGATTTAACACGAGACTGAAGCCTGGGGATTTTAAAAGTATTTTGGAGTGTGGCCCTCAGAACTTTTTACCAAATCAGTATCAGTCTGACTTGTTTGGTAAAACTAAACTTAGAAAAAAACCCCAACCACTTCCCCCAAAAAGACCACCCAAAAGTAGGTGCATGAGGACAGGAAAGGGTTACTGAAGCTTGAAATGCAACGTTTTCCCATAGTGCTGCATTAAAACCAAACCTTATTTTGCAGTTCCCCCTCAAATTCCTTTCCAAATTTTTGCAAGCACTTGATGACTCTTTGGTCATGTGCTTTGAGATCAGCATGGCTTATCTTCAAAAACAGAAACAAAAAAAACAGTTTTAAAAGAGGGATTTGGCAGTTTCATCTATTTTCTTTCCATTTGCATTGTACAACAAACATTGATAGAGATCATGAGCTGGAAAGCCATGGATGGAAGCATTTCAAGTGATTTCCTCTCACCTCTACATATATGCTCAGAATTTGCAATTTGCTGCAAATTAAAAGTAACAAGGAGGAAAAGTCTTTCGGAGGTTTTTCTCTGACTGTGCTTCCCTTTGATCTCATCCTGTCTCTCAACATTGCATGCCAACCAACATCACTGATTGTTGCCTTGACCCTTCAAAGAAAACTCCTTCATGGTGGGAAACTCTTTGCTTAGGAAAGAGGAGAGGGAGGTTAAGCAGTTAAAGAGATGAAGAGACAGACCAGTTTCTCTGGGTAGGACTATAAATAGTTATTCTCCACCTACCTGGCACGCTCATTGGTCCCAGGACCAATTTGCTAAATTCTACATATGGAATCATGCCTATTATGGAGAAAAGAAGAAGTACAAAGACTCCTAATAGTACCCACTCATTTTCATCTCATGATGAATTCTGTTTCAGGTATCTTAATATATATAGTTCCAAGATCATGACCCACTTAGTGAAAATTCTTGAAGTTTACTTTAATTTTCACAATCAGTGGTCAGTATTTTTCTGAGACAGTATGTAGCTTCTTGTAAGACTGAAACTGAACCCACTGGTAAAGCAAAACAAGAGCAAAAAAAAAGAGATTTTTAAATACTTGGAGCGATCATAGTAAAGGCTACACAAAAACCCCTCTGTTTTTGAGAGTACTGTCTGAAAATTAGATTATACCTCACATTTCACTCATCTCCAGAGATGAAGGGAACACGAGCTAGATTTCCTACTAAATAATTTAATATGATTTGATAGCTTTCTATGTCCAGTTCATTAGAAGAAAATAGAATTTTCAACTCCAGTGATCCTAGGTAATCTATCTTTATGTAGACAGACTTAATAGTATATTACCAGCTAAAAAATGGTAGGCTGCAGTCTGAGGCATCTCTGCAGTTCACTTCTTTACCCAGACAGCTCCCTATAATGGCAGGAAATATATACCAGTAGCACAGAGAAAACGCTCCAGGTTTTGTCATATTCAGACTGATAAAAGAAGATAGTCTCCCTAAATTATCTTTCTTGTGAAAGATAATATCAGACAAAATATTTTCCTCTTTGAAGGGGGGGGAAAACCTGGGCTGGTAAGACATAACTATTCTTTTAACACTAATGGCAGCACATAAGCATTACTATTACTATTACTATTCCGATTTGCAAGTAAGGGAAGATATGAGCAGCCAGATGGAGGTTACAGGAGTACCCTGCTATGTGGTGGGTGGCACAGCCCCCTGCCCTGCATGCTTATCACTAGCATATATCTATCCATGAGTATCTCCTCTACTCTTCGTCATGCCCTTACCAGGCAAGGAGCAGGGTTGCCTCAGAAGCACTGAAGGGTGGAGGGAGCACCCTCTGCAGTGGGGGAGTCTACCCAACCACACAGCTGTGGCCACAAGGTAATAGAGAAACCCATGCTGCTCGTGAGGGTGACACACATCCTCTCTCACCTGAGACTCCACATCGGTCAAGGGCTGCCCAGGCAGACTGTGGCACCTTTGGACTCTTTGAGAAGGCACCAGGAATAACCATGGTGCCTTTCATCCTGCCTTGGAGCAGAGGCACGGACTGGACAACCTCCCAAGGTCTCAACCAAACACCTTGGATTATCCGTTTTCACCCTTTGAGAGCTCAGGCAGTGAAGGGAAACAATGTCTTCTTATAAGTGATTTGAATCAAAATTTTCTGAGTCTTAGCCTAGTCCCTTAATAAGCAATCCTGAATCCTTCTATTCAGCCTCCAAAGCCTCAGCATGGGAAAAGGCACAGCACCATTTCCAGCAAAACTTAGGAGCCAGGGAGTACATAAAACTAAGCTTTTGACCGGGACCCAGTGAATGATCCTGCCCTGGGGCTCTTTGCCTCTTTGCCCTGATTTCCCAGGCGTGGAGTCAAAGCCTCCAGCACTTTGAACAAGGGCATCAAGCGGGGTCCCCTTCACTCCTCTGGGGAATTAGTGGCCACGACAGAGCTTGCTACTAATGAGAGGTGATAGGGAATGCCGGGCTGCAGCACCAGGATGATCTGGGGAGCCACACAGCAGGCAAACACACAGGAAGGCTTTGTTAGCTCTTAAAAGAGAGACATCCAAGCCCCTTCTAACTTACAGCTAGAGTGGGTAAGGGTAGAGCTGCCTAATAAGGGTTTACAGCAGCCAAATAAGCCACATTTGGCTGTGCATTTAATTTTAAATTGGCATCAGAGGTCATAATATTCTCCAAAACAAACAAGAAGGTGGTTTACAAACATGGCTAGTGATCCTTTTGGTGGTACCCCTCCTTTCAGATGCCCTGCTTGGCCCATCTTTTGGGAATCTAGCTTTCTGAACCTTTTGGGGTGCACATTTTGAAAGCTAGGCTTTTTTTTTAAATTCCCCTGTTAAGGGGGCTCAAGCTGAATTCTTGCAAAAGCAGGCACCCCAAAATTTCCTGTCACCATCAGAAGTTGTGACAGGCCTTTCACCCTCTTCTGTTCTCTTTTTTTCCCACTTTAAATTAACCCAGCTAAAGCAAACATTTGGCATTTTGCTAGTACTAATAGCAGCTGTTACGGGATTTTCTATTTTTGAGCACCATCTATTGACTATAAAACTGAGTAACAGGAATACCCAACTGCTAAAGACTCAAACCTCTAAAGTCAGCCCCTTCTCAGCAAATCTCAGGTTACAGTACAACCACAGGAAGAGAGTCAAGGCAGGGAGAAAGAATTTGTTTTTAAATGGAAATGTAAAAACACTTTTCTCCCTACTCAGAAAACAACAGAAAACTCAATCTGCTTTGCGCAAGTCTTCCCAGACCAAATTTATATATTTTCTTTATTGCTAGCATGGCCTGGATTTGAATAACAGGTACAAAGGTTAAAGATTAAATTATAATTGAGAAGAGAAGAACAGGGTGATGGATGCATCTGAGAATTACCACCAGGAACCAATCACGATTAAAAGCAAAATGACCACATGGGTTGTTTTCTTAGGAGACCCCCAAGAATTCTGTAGTTAAAACTGGCCTAGGACACTCCCAAAAAGATAGGTTATCTGTTTTGTCAACTTCCTTCTCCCACACAAGCCTGAAGTGAGAAGAAATGTTGAGTTGACGAATAGCACAGCCACGGGTCTATGTCTGCAATAACTGGGATGAGGCATTAATGATGAGAATGTCTCGTGATTGGTTTTGCAACTGAGGCAGTGGGAAATAGATAAGCTTCATATTGCTCAAATAGGTTTAACTCTGTCCCTATCACCAACAGGAAAAGTGTGGGGTGCTTTTTTACTGGAAAGCTAAGAGCCCTTCCCAGTACACCCAACCAGTCCCTTGGACTGAGCCCAGCCTCATAGCATTAACTGGGATGTTTAGGCATCTGTGTGCTGGAGATCCTGAGTGCGGTATTTCATAGGCTTCTGCTCTGCAGATGGTGATCTGAACATATAGCACCCCGATCTGGTGTCACACCAGGCCTTTTACTTCAAGGATGCACCTGAGTATCCTCTCTCAAGCAGAGACAGAAATTGTGTTCTTGCAAGTACCCATGGTCTAAGTAATGTTCATTTGGTGTACAAGGTTTCCCATGGTGGTGTTTTCGAGACTGAAATGCCAGGACACCGATTAGGTCGTGCCTGACTGCAGATAAGCTATCTACATCTTTAGGGGAAAAATAATTAAAAGCTATCAACTAGTAAAGACTTGCCAAGGCTTTGTGTAACTGTGTGATGCATGATGAAGCTTGCTGCATGGAAGCAAACCTGTGTGATCATTTGTTTTTAAATACAGAGCTCTTAAGGCAGTAAAAAGTGTTTCTCCAAGTGTCCTTAATTCTTATTACATTCACTACTCAAGTAGGTCATCTCTGAACAGACACTGTGTTGGATATAACCAGAGAGAGATAAACTCACTAAAATGCACTGACAGAAAGCTTCTGGGCTGGAGGGCAAGCAGGACTGCAAATGTCAGCTGAAGCACTCGGAGAGCTGTTACGCTGCAGACAAACTCCATGTGAAGCTGCCCAGTGAGAACAGGAATGTTAACAGTAGCTTCACTCATAGTGCTAAGGGCTTTCTTAGGAACTGGCAGGTTTTTGCCTGAAATTTTTGGCACAGGCCTGCAAGTAATACCTGACCCAACTCCAGCGACGACTCCTGAAAGATTCCCTGGGACTGATACTCTCATTGGGCAAGGTCACCAGTCCCAAGTGCCCTTTCAGGTAGGAAGGGGACAAGTGCAAATATGACTTAGCCTTAAGAGATGTAAAGGTGCCTACCTGATGCCATCCAGACCAGGTTCCTGCTACCTCTTTGACCATGATGATACGGCACCATTTGGCATCCACCCCAGAGCAGAGTAGCCCCAGCCAAACCCCTTGCCCCTGTGAACCCCATCACTGATGCCAGACCCATGTCGGTGGCAGCTGCTAAGTTACTGCACAGGCAAGGCATGGCATAAAGACATCCCAGGACAGGTAACTTGGACATCAGACTGAGCTACACACCAACACATCCCTTTGGGACACTGTTGAAAACCAGAAGGAAAAGCAAACAGAAAAACCACCACAGGTTTGGGGTTTTTTTACAAAATTTTCAGAAGAACTTTGCCTACTTTTCTTCCTAAAGTGCTGCTAAGCAAGGAGTCCCTCAAAAGTTGGGACTGTCCATATATATTAGTAGATGCTTTTTCTTATGTCTGCTTACCTGAATAATTATTTGGAAAACGATTATTTTTTACAAGACCCAATCTTCATAATTCACAGCTTTGGCAGCATTTTTTAAAACGTTATCTATAGCCTTTGGAGGGTCTGGGGAGAAACAAACTTTGTTAGAAACAGTGGAATTTAAAGCAAATTACAGAGAGAGTAACATTTTAAGAGCTCACAGAGTAATTTCAAGCATTAAGAGCAGTTGCATAGCAGAGCCTTTTTCCCCAATCAACTGATAAAATCCCCACAGTATCTCTAAAAGACTGTTTTAAACCCCCTTAAAGTACAGAGAGATTGTAACAGATAGATAGTAACAAGATATTTGAGTTTATCTTACATAAGGCAAGAAGAAGGTGACTAATTTAGCCAATGACGGGTAAAGAAAGAAGTTGTCTGTAAGGAGATATGAAACAACCAAGCTGGAAATTTGCCTCCACTTCACTGAGGCTTTATTACATCTTATACCCACTGCCAAAAGCACCGTCAACTGGCTGGTTTACTGCATAGCACTTAAATGTCAAGTAGCAATATTTTAAATAATGTTAATTCTCTAACACTGCCGCTGGGAGGCATGTTAAAACAAGAAATCCCTGCAAGAACAGCACTCCAAGCCCTCACATTTCCTTACACATCCTCTCGATTATACACATTCATGCAAAACTAAATGCAATTAGAAAAGGGACACTTTTATAAATGAGCCCAACTAAATGCACTTCCCCCCATAAAGCTAATGAAATATGTTCAAAATGGTATGATCAACAGCGCACATTTCAGAAGGGCACATTAATTAATTGGCAAGGCTCATCCAAAAAGTTGCACAATTGTAAAGCAACTGCAAAGTTACAAGCTTTATAGTAAACAAACTGGAAAGCTATGCAGAATGCTCAGAAAAAATCAAATTCATCTGCAGTTAAGTCCACTAAACTCAAAGAGATTTTTAAATATTCTTCCAAACCTAATGTTATCTCACACACATAATTTTCTCTCCTTTATTAATGGTGGGCAGTTTTATTCTTCCTTCGTTCGTATTTCCAGGCAGCTGTGTTCTCAAAACAGAGCTCTCTTTCTCAAGAGCTCATATGCTCCTAATGTTTCTCCAGCTCATAAAGGACATGAGGCTAAACCCATCAGGCTGTTGATTCCTACTTAAATGAGAAGTAGCCTCTCTAAGATCTGTGGCATCGATCGCGCAAGCTATTGAACTGGGGTGAGGGACAGGAGAATGACAGCCCGCTACTCAGAGGGATTTGAGAGCTGTGTAATCTTGCACTCAGTGATGTCTACTAGAGAATATGTGCAGCTGTATTAATCAAGGAGCCGGCATTAATGGTGAGTAGGTATCATATGAACTGCTGTAGGCACAATCCTAGTTTATCTCTACCCAAAAATAAAAAAGAAATCCCTCTAGTCCTGAATAGAAGGCTAAATATACAATGAGTATCCTAGGAGACTCTCCAATTTTTTCCTCTCTGATTTTCCAAGACATCTATATTCTGTTTCTTCTACAGAGACAGTACCTTGAAATATCTGGTGACTCCTAAGATGATTCGCTTCTCTGTAATTCACCCAAAGGGTTACAAGCAGATGGAGCAGCTGAATGCTTTAATTCCCAGCAACGTCTCTTCCCAGGGCTTTTCATCCTGTCCAGACATTTATACATTACATATACATTTCCACTTA
The DNA here is from genome assembly GCA_026413425.1 of Tringa solitaria. Lineage (NCBI taxonomy): Eukaryota > Metazoa > Chordata > Aves > Charadriiformes > Scolopacidae > Tringa > Tringa solitaria. The sequence continues at coordinate 42,596,042 of JAOXJM010000079.1, forward strand.
TACATTTCTACATGTACATACACAAAGCGACTGTCACTCAGCAAAGCTGTACTCAGTCCCAGTACCCACCAGCACAGCACCACACTGCAAACGTCAGGGCTCCGAGGCCCACGAACCAGTGTTTTGTTGGGAAATTGGAACTCTGGTAATAATTTGGAAATAAAGATTGGTGTGGATTGGGTCTTCTGCTCAGCTGGTGATAAAGAGTTGCATACAACTCTATTCACCTCACTGTATATAACTGGGACCTAGTCAAAATGCTTCTATATAGCAATAAGATGACTAGAAGGTGGTCACAAACTATACAGGAAAAAGCCTTCTTAAAACCAAACCTCCCCCAAAAAAACCACCCAAATAAAAAAAACCCAAAACACACCACCTTTTTCTTTGGCACAGATAACCTTCTGGAGAACAACTTTGTCCATAAATAAGGGATAAGTCAAGTTAGAGAAATCCAGGTCCTTCTGACCTTTCCATGTGTCGCAGTTGCTTCAACCTTTTATATTTCTACTGGGGAGGCCATTCATTTTTTTAAATCAAGCTCCCTGAAATTTCAACATATTCCCTAAAGCCCTGAGATTCATCATATCCTCTGACAATGCAGAGAACACCGCCAGGATCAGAACAAAAATCAGATCACTGCAAATTACTTCCTTCTGCCTATTGAAGTCTATGAAAGCTCCTTACAGAATCAGAAATCTTACATTTAATTTCTTTTAAGGAGTGCTTGAAATATTTTTTATACTGAGGCCATTTGTAGGTGCCCTTACTCAAAACAAGTAGCACTTTAAGCCCCCAACAGACCCCACTGGCTTAAAGCAGGATCATTCTTAATTCAGGTGAATGTAACAAGCCCGTGCTAGAATATTTTCCCCCAACAAAACTCTGTCTAGTGAGCTTTTATTCAAGAATTAGTAATAAAATGAAGGGCCGATGGGGTGCATTACTATTTCCTCATCTAAATTCTGAGACAAAGACTCACATGGTCAAAACATCCATAAGTTTATATGTAGATCCCTCTCAATTTATACATAATTGATAGCCCGTTCAAGCCAGATGGCTAAACCAGGTACCAGTTTTCTACGTCCAAGACAAATGTACTCCAATTATTTTCTGCTTGGCACCTAAAGTCTTTTGGGATAAGTTTTGTTGTAGCCAACCATAAAGCTTATCTGGAAGTAAGAAAAAATGTTCAGGAAACTTAATCTGAGTTTAAATAAAAAATAAAAAATTAAATCCTGTTTTCAGGGGAACATTTCCCAGTTGCCAGCACTGGAGTGCAAGAGGCTGAGGGCAGAAGGAAAATTCCACAAAAGGCAACACACTGCATTGACCCAGGCAACATTTCAGCTCTGCCAAAGTCTTTGGAAAGCTCCTCTATTAATGCATTAGGACTGATGGCCAAGATCTATATTAGTTTTCTCACTGCTCGAGTTCCAGCCCCAGCCAGTATTAATCAGGAAGTCTTCCCTGTACTAAACTTACATTAGCTAACTCAGACAAAAGCATCAACCCTCTTTTCTATGTAACCTCACCTGATTAGAGCTCTATTTTGTCCTGGGTACACCACTGTTCCCGCAGGCCAATAGATTACAAATAGCAGAAAAACCAAAAGTGAAGGAATGGTAGTGGAGCATTTTTCATAATCAGTATATTTTCCAGTTATTTCTCCAAAAATGTGAACAATCTGTTTGTACAGAATATTTTCCAGCTAAAATGGCAAGCTGAGGAAATTCTTTGTAGTTGTATCTTTAGCTTTTAAAATAGGAGGTAGCAGGTTAATGTCTCAAATCCAACCAAATATTTTGACCTATTTTTATTGCTTAAAAAAAAAACTCACAAAAAACCCAAAACAAAACAAAACCCCCAACAGTAAAGTCTGCTTGGATTTAATTCTTTCTTTCAGAGCCTTCAATATACTGAAAAAAGACATTCACAAAGGTTATGCTTTTCTTCAGGGTAACTACGTGAGCTACGAGGGAAAATTTCCCTCACTAATCACATTTTGTCATTAGAAAAGCAGGAGCAGTGTATGCCTAACAAAGGAAACCAGTAGAAATTAGGGAGGGAATTTGAGTCTGCAACAGGGAGTCTGTTGTTGTCACACAACCATTCCCACCCTGGCTCCATTACATTCTTGACCCCGTTGAGGTGACGGGGAAAGGAAGAAATTTGGAGCAAACTTTTCTAATACTTTTACAATATCTCACAGCATCAATTTGGAGGGTGCTACATGCAGGGATTAGATCTTTGCTACTGAAGAAGCTGCCACTCCTACTTCCTACCTAGAAACTCCCCACTGGTAGTCCCACCATGACCCCCCAACTCTGCAACCCAAAAACCAAGTCCCATTTCCCCACCATGACCAGTCATCCTTCCAGTTCTCTAAGCCTTTGGGGGTCTCAGCTTCTATCACAGCTTCTCCCTCATCTCCACATCACAAAAACCTCAGCAGCACCTCCTCTCACCACACCTGTGAGCTCTGAAGGTAGGCAGGGGCCCTACCTAACTCTAGCTCCAGGGGAAGGGTGTCCTGGAGAGCACAGGCTAATGTGAATACAAATTTCCCAATGCCCTGCTGGATACATCTCCACATCAGCTGGATATAGCAACACAGGTGGATCCAAAATGCACGGATAATTTTTCCCTAAAAAGTGTTCAAAATCTGGAAAGTGTGACCCGCGCAGAGGAAAAGCTTCACATCTGGGCACCACCTCCCTCAACAGGTTAATCTTCTGCTCATTGCCAACAGCTGGATCACGCTGCACAGACAAGCAGCAGCACCACTCATCTAATGTTGGGTGCTATATTATCCGTAAAAGGGGTTGAGGAAAGCCCAGCAAAGGTACGAAGACCATCCAGCTGCATCTAACATGCAGCCTTCAAGCCACGTGTAAAACCAGCCAGCTGGGCAAGCCCGTGGCATCTCTCGCCCTCGACCCTCCTAGTTCGCTGACTTTATAGCTTATTGGAGAAATAGAATCCTTCCCTATAAGGAAATCTTGGTAGGTCTGGACAAGGAATATCTGCTCTTGATGGTATGGACCCAGAAAGTGCTGACATAAATCAAACTTACTGCTTGCCACTCCCTGCCCCTCTCCAGCCTCCTAAAAATAGTCATCATAAGATGTCAATCAAGACATGGAGCCTCCTGTCACTTTGCCCTAAGAAAGCTAAAGAACTCGCCAAGGGGAGGGACCACTCCTTCTGACACCTAATCCAGGCAATGCCGTCAGCACTGCTGGATAAATAAGGGGAAGAAAGGCCAGGAAAGCAGGACCACTCTCAAGACCTCTCAGCTAATCCCTCCTGCCCGTCTGCTGCTCTACTTTTCCAACTCTCAACCATGGTGGGTCCACTGGAAAGCTAATGGTTAGCAGCGAGCCAGTGTATTTTACATAAGTAAATTGGGCTTCTCGCTCAAGTTAGTTCTAGGGGAGGGAAGGACAATCCAGAAGACAGTTTATGTTTGCTTGGCTTTCCTCCTTAAACCTACGCAAGGTTTTCCAGCTAGCCTCAAATTCTGCATCAGGCAATGGTAGACGTGCAGCTCCTCTAGCTTCAGACGGAAGGGTTACAATTTGCTAGTTCTGCCTGCTGAGCATTTTTTAAAAAACTCGTATGCGACCTGCTAAAGTGGCAAAGGAAAATAGTAATGTTTTTATGTAAGAAAATGTAATACTTTGGTATTTTATGAAACAACGTATTGTCAAAATCTAATTTGAAACACAAACTTTAAGGGATTGGCTTAATTTTTATGTTAAGGTAAAAAAAGCTGCTTGTTAAACAATATTACTTCAAACGGTCTTAATAAAATGGGTCTATACTAAAACAGTAAATGACCTGACAGTACAGTAAGAACTTCTTTGCTAGTTAAGAGACTTCAGATATTTATTGCTTCTAGCCACAACTCTGGCTTTCCCTGGGATGCAGATTTTAATGGAATCTTTAAGAATAGGTCTGGTGGTGCATTTTTACAAGGGAAGTTGCTAGCTTAGGTTGCTACGGCCTAATTACATCAGGCAAGACAGATGTGAGAGCGCTTAGCTACTTGGTACTATTTGCTTTCTCTCAGTGCATTTTCAGCAGTACTAGTTCTCTTTTCTCTCTCTTTTTCTTCCCAACTGCAGTCCTTCACTCCTGACCAAATTAATGGTAAGTGAAATAAAAGTTAAAATTTAACAGGGGGCAGGAGGGGAAACATAATGGCTACCAAATGCTAAATATTCACTAGTCTTAACAGCTCTTTTGCTATCTATCTGCATTACTTCTGCACATCTGACAGGCCACATTTTTGCTGTTTTGGAAGATGACTCATGGATTGAGCTGGATGCTTTAGAAAACAAACAGGTTCTCCCCAGCTCCCCCTTCCTAAGCTATTTTTTATGATTGATTTCCTTCCAACAGATCGAGTTCTCCCAGGAGCAACAGGATGGTAAGTTACAAGACAGCAGATGTGTTTTACATGTACGTGGGTTCAGAGAGGAGCTACAGCCTCAGAAGTTTAACCTTTACGAAAAGATGAGCTAGGACTTCAGCTTGTATAAATCACCACACTCTTGACTTCAGAGGAGCAGTGCTGACTTATGCTGAACAAGAATCTGACTATAGATTTACATGCAATTTATCCAGATGCTTATGTGCTGCCCAAGCTGAGAAATTTATGCCATGGTACAAAGAGGAAATATGCTGGTTTTACCAGCTCTACCTACTGAATATTTTCCAGTTGTGCTTCTGCACTGGCCATTCGCAAGGATGCCAAAAACAGGTCTTGCATTTGAAAGTCATAGGAGAAATAGGCAGATGAAGGACCACAGAAGGAGGGAGTGGGCCGAAAATTTAACTTAGATGCAGTGAGAAGGCAATTTTACATGAATGGAAGATGCAAGGGGCCTACATGTCACTTTTGCCAGGAGGTGTTGTGGAAGGGGAGGAACAAAGGCTGTTTTACTGTAAATATAATCATGACGCATAGAAAGAGTTAGCAAATAAGTAACTTGTGTAAAGTGTTGCTTATAAACACAACAGTCTGGATATGCGGCGACTCTTGAGCCTCTTGCTGTATTCTCTGCTTCACAAGCCACCAGCAAGTTCCAATTTTTTTTTCAATCTGCTAGAAAGATCCAATTAAATATTCTGACATAAACAAAAATCCCCACTGAAGTTCTTGAAATCTAATTTAGGGTGTTTTAAATATCCTAAAAGATGCATCTGGGCTATATTAAATGACATAGGTTTAAAAAAATGTCCAAAATTCAGTAGCAAATATAGTAGATTTCTCACTATGAACAAAGTACTTAGAATGGAAGATACAGGGATTTTCTAGAAGTCCAGAAGGAGAGAGAAATAGGTAGAGGCAGGTCTTAAGAGACAGTCCTAAACTTCCTAAACACCAGCCTGCTCTGGGTTACACCATCAAGGTAGTAAGGAGAGGCATAGTGCAGTGAGACTGGAAACTTTTCTCTTCCTGCAGTCCAGACACTCCTGGTCACAAATAAAATCATTTGAACTCTTCCTCACTTTTTAATTCTAAAACTTTTAGAAAAGGGTGGGGAGGGTTTATGGAAGAATGCCTTCAATTCAAAGCTGCTGGCATGTATAACAAAGCAAAATATTTCTTTCCGCTTCCCTACATATTTCAGCTCATCCAGCTGCTGTAACGCTGTGATGACTGAACTAAGCAGCGGAGCAATTAAAAGCTATTTGAGAAAGGGAGAATTTCCCAGGAAGAGAGATATCCCACCTTCAGTAACTATTTCCATGCACACTGGCTGATGCACCAGCAGTTTGTTAGTTCCCTCCTCAGAGAGGGATTCTAGTAGTGCTTATTCCAGCAGAGGTATAAACTAGGACTAACTACACACATATATATATAAAAAACCCAAACACTAAAAACTAAAAAACCCCACAGCAAAGATATATTGCAGTGAAACGCATACCTGAGAGACAAAAATAAAGTCAGGCCTTTTCTCTGAGCTGGGGAGCAGTGTTCAGAGCTCAGCGAACATAAAACTTCAATGGGATTTACAAAACAGAGAAACTCTCCTGATGGCTTCGCTAATATCAAACTGGCATTGTTTTATACCTCACTCTGGCTAAATGTCATTAATGCACCAGATGAAAGATTGGATCCTATGATATAAATAAATCACTGCAGCTCTATCGACCTCAGCTGCTCGAGCAGGAGCTGATATCAAGTTGGTATGTTGTAAGGGGAAGCTCTACAAGGGTCCAGAAGGCCTTGATTTTGTACCCTGCAATAAAAGCTGTAAGGGGAGAGGGTTAGCAGTAAAGGGTTATAGGTCTCTCACATCAGACAGTAAGAGGATTAGTTTCAGATGTATTAGATTACAGCCTAGCAGGCCGACATCCTGTATCAGCAGTTTTACTGGGTGCCAGCTACTCCCCCACTAAAGGTGGGATATGGATGGCTAAAGCAGAAACCTAAACACCTCTGCGTCACGTGTCCCCAGCACAAGATGAATGAAGACATGATTTGAAATGCTGTTTATTACTCCTAAATCTGCCCTGAGGCACAAAGAACATTCCACCTACACAAGCTGTGAAACACAAAGGCTGTCTGGCTGCTGGAAGCGCATCACGGCCAAGGGAAAGACATTTCACTTGGTTTACTTGGAGCTAAAACACAGCATTGTCAGACACTGCAGTGCAGGAAAGATCAACAGCATAGTCCAGATGCTCTTGACGTACGAGATTCGAAGTTGGCATTTTAGCTGGACCCTTCACTTTCTCCCCCCTCCTCTTTTTTTAAAAACATATTTCCTTATTCATTGCAACAAAATACTCTGAAAAGCCTGAAAAATGCAGTAAGAAGATTAACACGGAACTTTGGAACAGAAGATGGAGACTGGGAATGCAAGGAAGGCAAACATCTGTGCTGATTTTTGTAGGAGAAATGTCTGCACTCTAAGCCCTTGGAGAGCAGGAAGGGGGAAATAAATGAATGTTGATCACTTGGCAGCACTGAAAGAAGCAAAGTCTCAAGTACTACCACCGAAAAGCCAGATACTCATGCATCTGTAAGAAGCAAGGACAGATCACAAAGGGCAGAGAGAGAACAAACATGGGTAGAAATGTCATTGTAAGGCAATTTTAAGGGAAAACAAAAGGAGAAGCATTTGAAATTCACCTTCAAGTTTCCTGTTAGTGTTGTGTAGTTGAGATGCTGGGATTGCAGGCAGGACCCACTGAAGCAGGCAGATATTTTGGACTGCTAGGTACTTTGACAGAAGAGTCCCGGTCCTCTGGCAAGATAAGGTGGACTGGATAATAACATTTTTAACTTCTGCTGCTATGTCATGTAAAGGAACCTGTTCTTGAATGGCAATGTTTGTAGAAAGCTTCTTTCCCCCTGCCTGAAATAACTACGGGGTCAATCACAAAGCTATTGATGGCTATTAGAGCCAGGAAAGCTATGAAAGATACATATAAAAGTTTAAAAATAGTGAAACCAAAATGTCAGAGGGGAGGAGTTTTTCTTGGGATTGTGGGCCAAAGATTCCCCTGGCTAACTCCCCCAGAGTTGGTGGAACAAGGCCAGGAGACAACAGGCTCATGTCTCTGTCAATACAACTTGTCCACAGGGAGCTGCCTGGCTCAATGTAACCGCTGCTCTTCCCTTGCAGAATTCAAGGAGGCCTTCCTCCTCTTTGACAGGACTGGTGATGCCAAGATCACCCTGAGTCAGGTTGGCGATATCGTCCGGGCGCTGGGGCAGAACCCTACAAATGCCGAGATCAACAAGATCCTGGGCAACCCCAGCAAAGAGGGTAAGTACCCTCCAGTCTCTCATGGGCCCTTCTTGAGGCTGGGGAACAGTAATCAGGCAACATCAATAATCGCAGCAGGAGGGAGAGGAGCTTTTGCCCTGATGGGGAGCAAAGTGAACCTGCAGCAACAATACATGGGATTTCTCCAGTCCCTTTTGAAGATGGTGATGGGGAATACAGTGCTCAGACAGAGAAAAATGTTCTCCTTAGGATATGAAGAATTCTCTGTAGGGACCATTTTGGTGTCAGCTTGGTGTGGTGTAACACACATTCATTGCTGCTCACAGTCCATTTGTGCCCCTGCCCTTGCTGAGGAGCTCTAAGTCCTATTCTAACAGCTGATACTCAGCTCTTTGGGTGCTTCCAGTGCAGCATCTTCTGTATAATCCAAGACTGGAAACCCACCTGTATGTTTGTGCCAACTGGGGTGGTCTTCTCAAAGCTCCTAAAAACCTAGGCATGCTGAGGCATATGTTGGCCATTTATTATAGTGCCCATTTTCCATTTCCTTTTCTCCCCTCTTAGGGATAAAAGAAATGGTAAATACTGTAGTCACCTTCTACTATGGACCTAGCTGCAGGTGATCCCTGATGTCAGTCATGCAGAATCATATTAAGATGGGCTAAATTATATCCAAACCCTTAGGCCTGGTAAAGGCAGCTTTGAGGACCAATTCAGAAAACCTGAGTCTTCTGAACCATTAGCACCAGCAGGAAGCACTAAGCAGAGGACTAACACAGAGGTGAGACCATGACAGTACTTTAAGTGACTACAGCAATAACTGACAGTGATTTTCATACAGCTGGGTGGTAAAATAGTTTCTGTAACAACTGTATATTCAAAAATCTCTCTTGTGTTTCCATCTATTATATTTCATTGCTGCCCAGATGAAGGCTGCTCTTTGCAAAGATCCAGGAGGAAAAAAAGGAAAAAAAAAAGAGAGAAAAAAAGAAAAAAAAAAAGAGCCTTTTAATTGGCAGTCTTTCTCCAAAAAAACACTTTCTCCAAAAAGGCCTCACTGAGGACTGCAACTTCTGGCTCATGACAACAAAGGGGTTAGATGCACTAAGCTTGTGAGTCCTTAAACCTGCACACCGAACATGTCAATAGTAAATCTGGACACCATCCTCACTGGACATCCCTTTCTTAAATTAGTTTATTCTTTTGCTAGTAGTCTCTGCTACCACATCCAAGAGACTCTGAAGAGCTCAGTAACATGTCAACAACCTCAGGGGCTTTTCTAAGTTGCAACATCCCCCTTGTTACCTTTTCCCACTGTTGGGGCTCAAGATTTCTGTTTTACTGTATTCTGTAGTTCCCCCACTCCCAAAATCCTTTCAAAGATAACCCACACAGTAAGTTTCGTTTCTGAAAGAAAAATACAACATGCACATAAGCATATAAAATCATGTGAGAAGAGAGCTAGAACAAGGACCTGAAAAATCAGATGGATGTGAAAAGGAACTCCCACGATAAGAGAGAATCCAGATTCTGCAAAGGAACTGCCAAATCCCAAGGCAAAGACTAAAGGATAGAAAGAGGTGTGCAAATGACGTGGGAGACTCTCCCACATTTCAGGGCAAATATCCCAAAAGAACGCACGTAGAAGTGTCTAGAATGTGGCAACTGGTGCTTTCTTCCAGAGATGAATGCCAAGAAAATCACTTTTGAAGAGTTCCTCCCCATGTTGCAAGCAGCTGCTAACAACAAGGAACAGGGTACCTATGAAGACTTCGTTGAAGGTCTGCGTGTCTTTGACAAGGAAGGCAATGGCACGGTCATGGGGGCTGAACTCCGTCACGTATTGGCTACTCTGGGTAAGGGTTTATCATCTCTGTAAGGAACTTTAAAAATTGCTCCTGTTTGAAGGCATGAGAGAGGGGAGAAAGATATTCTAACCAGTTTGGAGAGGTAGGAGGCTACAAAGCCAGACAAGACTTTGGGGTTCCTAACTGGGAATCCGCAAGGAAAGCAAACACAAAACTCAGTAGAAAGCCCAAAGGGAAAGGTTTGGTTTATTACTTCTAAATTTGGACTAGTGTCTGTTATTTGAGGAATAGAGAGAAAAGGCTGTACGCCTCGGTGACGTAACGCACACGGACAAAGGTAGAGGATCTGCTGCATGTTTCTTTACTCTGTAGGAATAGTAGAACCCCTGTGTTTATATGCATGTGCAGAACTTCTAAATAAAGTTAAAATTAATAAAGCTCAGTTCATATATAGGTCTCTTTGTTATTAACTCAGAAAATAAGGAAAGCCTTTGGAAAAGCTGTAGGGTCCAGCCTCAGTTTTGTGTCTGCGGAAGATTTAACCAAGCTCTCTCCACTCTTCAGGTGAGAAGATGACAGAAGAGGAAGTAGACGAACTCATGAAAGGTCAGGAAGACTCCAACGGCTGCATCAACTATGAGGGTAGGTGCAAGAGTTCAACACCCTCTCATCCTACATTTCTTTTTTCTCTCTCTCTCACAGAATATCACTGCAGTTGGCTTTTAGATTCTCAGGCAAATCAGTTAGACAAAGCTACAGCTGAGTTAGGTTGAAAGTCTTATGCATGAAAACGACTGTTGCAATATGCTTAACCTGCAGTCACACCACTCCAAAGACTAGATTCAGCCACAGCAGAGAAGGCTCCTTGGGTCATAGACAGATCTCTAGACTCTCTGACCTCCTGTAGAGCCGTTGCAGAGACTGGAACCAATCCTATAGCTCATGCTTAGACAAAGTGCTCTATTGTCATATGGCACTTAAGCAGGAAGAGAATTTGATTTGTAAAACGTTAAACACTCAGAACTCTCTATCACATTGCTGGATCAAATCTGATCAGGAACATGCGTTTTTTATGCCATGAGCTCATGAACAGCTGTTATTTTTAAAGGTATTTCCCAAAGTAACATTTGCTGCTCCTTCTCACTAGCATACCTGTATTTTTCCACAGCATTTGTAAAGCACATCTTGTCTGTCTAAGTGGACCTCCTCAGACACCAAACGGTATGTTCTTCTCATTTGCACACATTTGCTATCTTTAAGGACTTATACATGCCCATGGTCAGCTACAGGTTACAAACCAACATGACTCCATCTCCCCAATGATACAGATAGAACAAAACGAGACTGGTGTCCAAGAGCAAAGAAAAGAGGAGTGCAGATTCCTGGATCTTGTTCATAACTCTATAACCAGTTGGAAACTGTGTTTAGTGAATTTTTCAAATATACCCAAACTGTGAAAATAAATGCTCAGTTTATTTATAAGCATAGAAATGCTCAGACTTAAATATCACCCTGGATCTCTGTTGTCATACAAAATTAGAGTTTAAGCTATGCAAACAGACAGCCTGAGACATTTACCCTACAAGCATGTTGAGATTTTAGGGTTTTTCTCCAAAAAAAAAAAAAAAGAAAGAAAGAAAAGCAACAGCTTCTGATAATTTGTAGATTTCTGTAAAGACAGAGTAGCCTGAATACTTGTGTGAACTACTGAGAACAGCTTTTCAAACATAATAATCATCTGAAAAAGTATTCTAACAGTCACGATCAATAAGCAAAAGCGGACTTCAAAAGTACCAAAATATTTAGTAGTTCTTCTACAAGTAGGGGAAAAACAACCAAAAAACCCACAACCTTGATATGCTGCTATTTTGTCCAAAGAAAAACTCAGAAGCAAACATAAAATACCGTGGGTCTGTGGGCTTATTTGAACTGTTAGTTATTCTATCCCAGAAAAGATATATTCCCAACTCCTGTATAAAGCAAAGGACACCTCAAAATAGAAATCAAGGGCTAAGTTTGTCCTTTTGCAAGTGTTTCTTCAGAACATTGACTTCAAGTCCAACTCTCCCATTCCTTCCCAGAACAAGTCAAATTCAGAAAGACCAGATGGCACTCGAGATCTGCCTGAGATTCTTGCTCAGTCTGTCACCATCAACATGGAAACGGCATAGAACTGGATGATGTGCCTCCAACCCACTACTTTTTACCAGCGCATCCATAGGTATCACCTCTGGGTTGCTACACTTTCATTTAAAAAATTTGAACCTTCACCAAGGCAAGCTAGATGGAATAAACTACTACCATCCAGGACCCATCCATCCCAGGCACCTCTTTCCATGTTGTTTTCATTGAAACAATGTAATCTCTTGGAAAAATAAAGCATCAATAAGTCCCTGTAGTCATTTTGTGGCTATAAAGTCTTTTTTTTCCTCTGACGCTGTTCAAACCCACTCAGAGCAGCCCTCAGCACTTAATTTATTTTGTCTGTACATTGTATTTCAAAAAATAAAGTTTTATGAAAAAAAAAAATAAAACCAGCCATCTCCGGAAGGTCGATCTACTTAATCTGAATGAAAAGTGTGTTCTTTGGGGACTGGGAGAAGGAGCAATTAGGGAACTACCACCTACATCAGCACTTAAAAATTTTTTGGAGAAGGAGCTGGTGTCAGAGTAGCTCCCAAGGTGGCACCTGCCCTGGCACATCAGGCAAGACCCAAAAGCAGCCAGGGTGGCCCTGCTGTGGGGGGTCATGCAGAGCCACTCTTCCTAGCTAAATCTTCTCCATAATGCCCAGCTAAGTCTTCTCCATAATGCTTCAACAGCAGATTCACAGCACCGCTGGGAAGGCATTCTAGCCGCTGCCTGTATTTATAGCTTTATGGACAACCAGAAAAAAACAATCAGAAATATCAGCCACCCCGAAAAACTCTGTATCTGGGAACAGACAGCCCTGGGGCTGTCACTCCCTGGGCCGTGCCAACAGCACCTCTTCCGCAGTGACAGCGGGAATAGCCATTGCTCAGGGAAGTGTTGTTACCTGCGCATCCCTGCCCTTAAATGTAGCTCCTCTCTCTTTTCCTTAAGCGTTCGTGAAACTGCCTTAATCCTCATCCGAGTCTCAGCTTGTTCTATTAAAACCCAACTTTGCCTTATTAAGTTACTATGCACAGAATGACCATAATTCAAGTGCCAACAGGTGCAGCAGGGCGCAGCGGGGGCAGCTGGCACCAGAATAAACTGCAGCCGTTGAAACAGCAGCTGCCTCTTATCTGAGGCTTCCCCCCCCAAAAAAAATCTCCCATTTAAATCCTCACCATCGCTGGCAGACAGGGCCAAATGAATCTGTGAATTATACCTGGCCAGAGACTGCAGTCGCCACATGCACAACGTGAAAAACCCTTGACAGAAGAAAGGAGGAGGGGAAAAAGAGAAAGAAGAAGAAGAAAAAAAAAAGTAGTTGTTGTTTAACCTTATCCTAAAAAGGCAATGAAAAAATGTGTGAGATACATTAAAGCAGGTTATTTATAAGGACTCAGCCTGGAGGCCGTTTCTCAAGGGACTGCTACATACCCTACTGCTACATACCCTACTTTGTTCTTCAAAATGCTGCCTATATACACGTGCTCCATGCGGTTCCTCTTCTCAAGAAACTGCAGGTCTCAGTTGCTGGGAAAGCAAACAAACAACAAAGAAAACAACATTTCACCATATATGCTGTCAACCTCCTTTTTGCACTGTCCTCTCCCACTGCACTGACATGTACTCACAGAACAAGCCTAGTCCAAAGTTGGACACAGCCCTAAAGGAAAAGCTGAAATTTCAATCATTTTTTCATTTCTGAAATTGCAAGTTTTATTAATTTCTAAAATATTTGGGTCCCAAGCCCAGATGACTAAAAAAATGGAATGACTTCTCATCAGTGCAGAATTAGACAGATTTTTAAGCCACCTATTTTAAAAAACTCCCATTCATATTTTTATTTAAAACAAAACGCCAGACTATGAGGCATAACCAGTCTGATAGTATTTCTCTGAACTCTAATTGCAAGGAATCAAGGTAACAATACTCTCACTCCCCAAAAATTCAAGCAGAAATCATTTTTACAGACAAAAGAGATGAAAACAAAGAGAATACTCCTTGGCTCTTAAACTGAGACAGAGTCTCAAAGTATTTCATAGAGCTGCATGGGTAATGATTTTTATGCTACCCAAAGGTTTTAGTAATTTAAAAAAATCTCCACCCCAAACAGAGACAAATGTCTGAAAAAATATTCATGTTCATATAAGACACAAACATTTTTGGGTGATCTTAAATGATTCAGTCATTTGTAAAGAATGGCAAACTCCTTCTATACTCCTTCTATATATAGCCTCAGCGACAGCTTCAACATAAAGCAATTTTTTTTTTGTTATTTATTTTGAAAATGTAGAAACAAGATGTTTTGGAAATTCAGTGACTTTTTTTTTTTTTTAATTGAGAAACATACCAAACCCTCTCTTACAGTTAGCTTTAATTTCATCAATAAATCCTAACCAAAAGATAGGACCCAAACCAAAAGCTTGGTTTGGAAATGCCTCAACAGTTCCAGTGTCTCATCTGTAGGAGAGCAGGGAAACCTCCAACTTTGCCTCAAAACCATTTAAAGGTTGAACTTGTTTCAGCCTCCTGTCTCCATACTAGTAACACAAGCAGCGCTCGGGGCTTTGATGCTGGGGGATGCTCCTCAAAAAAGGCTGCTTACTCTCATATTTTTTGTTCACCTAAGGAAAGACATACTCCACACAAGAAATAACACTGCACTTCCATACGGCATATAATGCACCATGACCGAGCTCCTTCTTTACCCGCAGAGACAGATTGAAGGCACTGGCAGCTGGGGAAGGACGCCCTGCATCTGCTCAGGCTCTGAATGGAAAAAGTAATTCTCCGTCCCTGTCATCTGACACCTCTTGCCATCCTTACATGTGCTTTATATTTTAAATAGAACATCGTTAATGAACATACTTTCCATTGCTCAATGCAAATGACAGTTTAACTCCTGGGGAGCAGGGTGAAATCCCAGAGAAAGGTCAAGCTGGCCCTTGGTATGCAGCATTAGACACAGCGACCAGCACCGGGGAGCAGGCACCCTACAAAACCAAGGTGGAAAGACTGAGGAGAGGCAATCACTGAGCCCAGGAATGTAATTCTGCTTTGACACAGGGTGTCCTCACCGAGAGCAAGCTACCATCACACATAAGAGCAAAGGCGTCTCTGCAGCTGTTTCCGCCAGGCCAAGGATAGCCAAGAAGCCCCTCTGAAGAGGGGGATTTGTATGAGCGGGATGGACATCAGAGAGCAGGGATCTGCAAGGGGAGCAGCAGCCCTGTCTAGCAACGCTCAAGGGTCTGGATCCTCAGCTAGGAAAAGACAGAGGCTGTTTTGTGCTACTCAGAGTGCTTTGGAGATATCCCAAACCTAAATGGGCTTGCACAGCCATCCACTGTATCGACACCTGCCAAAGAGACCATCCTCCTGTCCCCATCGCCCCACTCATACTACAGGTGCTTTCCTCTTACATGCAGGAGTTGAGTGTCAAAAACACAGACACCGGGCTCTTAAAAGGAACAACTCTTTCTGCACTCCGTCAGTGTTCTCCCTAGTCTTCGACTAGATTTTAATTTATTTTAGAAGACCGATCTCCAGCCAGTAGTTGGTGCAGTTCTGTGGGGAAACAGAGACCAGAAGAACAGAATGGGGCATTTACCCAGGGCAACAAAGCAAAGCACCCGAGTGTTGTACGCAGCGTGTTCCACCCACTGCCACAAGCTCGTCTGGACGAAGGTTGTTCAGACATGGCTCCTCACAACACCCTCCGTGTAGCTTTCTTTTCTCACTCCTAGGAGCTGCTAGACACCGGTCATTTCTCCCTCCTACCAACAGGCTAAGAAACCAAGGAAGCACATCAGCAGCTGCATCACTCTTCCCTAGAGCAAGAAGGAACAGAAACTGTACTAATTGACCCTAACACTGTACATACTAACTCCTCACAGCATCAGCCCAAGGCTCTGACGATTTGACATCTATTTGGAGACATCATCTCCAACACTTTTACACAGCAGCAATATATGTGATTATTTCCTATTATTGAGGTGCCTGACATCACTATATAACATCACCTGCTAGCCCTGACCCTCATGCCATGATGGCAAACCCAGGAAGAGAAAGTTTTGCAAAGAAGTCCTCTTTCTGGCAGACAAACTTGGCTGTTCACATCACTAAGCCCTCTCAGTCGTCATATCCATCTTCTCTACATGAGTATTGAGGTATTAAAAAAGCCACAGTATGTACAACGCTCCTATCAGAACGATCTCTGTAAATGTAACCCTCCCAGTGATGTAAACTTGCTTCCACACTGAAACATTTTCTTTTTTTTCACATAGCTCCCCTTTTATGGTATTTCACACCATTATTACAAGAGCAATTGTTCCACTCAGCAGGTTTTCAACCAAATCTTGGGCTTTAAACACAAAACATTCAAACAGTTTTCTTCCAAGTACTATGTTACTGTCCATGTAGTCCTGCTGCAGCTTTGAATCTACACCCTTATGCCGAGGAGGCTGATTTTTACAGGGATACAAGAAAGTGCTCAAATGTGTAATGAAGAAAAGATGCTTCCTTAATAAGCTATTTCTCATTTATTTGATAATGAAAAATGCAATGCTTCCTCACTTACCTGGGCACTTGCGTTTACTTCAAAATGAAATTTGAAATGTTGCTGAAAATATAAAATTTCACTCTCATATCTACATTCTAGATTAATTGGCACAATACATATCAGATCACGGTCTGTTGGAGCATTAAACTGAACCTGCCATTACTAAAATCTATGGTTTGGCAGGACAGTACATATTAGTTTATAAACATTTCATTTCTCTGCCAATGTAGCAATGACGGGTAGCGATACTCCTAAAATAAACTGTTTATTGTAAAAGAAAGGCTATTGCCAATCCTCTGGGAAGGCCTTGCACTAAGAAATGAACGAGGGAGATTGATAAAAGCAATAAAAATTCATGTGTGCATTTTCTTGGCAGCATGAAAGGTATTTCAAGAGGTATCATTCACGCTGGTCCAAAGAAACAATGATGATAATTATTACTTGCCGTTATACTTTTAAACAGAAAAAAATATTTTTATAGTTTACATACATTGTTTATTCCCATAAGGGTGTACAGAATTCTGCCAGATGAAGGGCATTTAGGTATGGAGAAATGTCACAGGGCGAATTCCAACCAGTGGCATGGCTCCGAGGGAATTCAGCTCCTGCCCAACCTCACAGACATCCACTGAAGCTCACTTGGCCTCTTTGTGGTCTCATGAGTGAAACTGGGCAATGAGGAGCACGTTAAGGCAGGGACTGGGACAGATGGGCAGCACAAAGTCTTGAGAAAGCCAATGACAAAAGCAGCACCTCACAGTGGCTCCTCAGTTATGTTCTCTACAGCCATCTGGAGCATTTCTCCTTGGTGCACTGTTCTCTGTGCTGACCTTTTCCTTCCTTACTTCCCTGCTGTATGCCAGGCAGCAAATGGGACGGACTGCTGTGCCTCTGGTCTACGTATAGAGCACAAAGGTTTGAACAATTTCCACCCTCTTTTGAGCATACCTAGCAGGACAGTGCTTCATTTTCCATGAAGGCAGATCGTTAAGAGGATCAAAAGTTAGGAGTAGTGCATAACACCGCTTCTACCTCATCACATTTGAGGTTATTTTCCCAGTGCTCGGCTACAAGGACCAAGAGATCACAAAGTGAACCCCAGGCTGACGTGGAATAAGAAAAGTAAATCTCTCTTTCTCACAGTTGCCATGAAACTGGTGAAACAGGCTTACAAGTGAGAAGGTGAAGAAACAAATCACCCATAATTTGTTATATTTGGGGAAAAACAAGTCTCACTTGTCTTTAAACCAATCACATTTGGGGTTTTTTGGACTTGAAACTCAATTCATGCTTCGTGTAGACTTGCAGTTGGGAGCCACAGAATGTTTGCACTGCATGGAAAGAGCCTTTCTAAAAAACAGAAAATTCCTTTTCAGAGTGAAAGTATTATTTAATTCAATTCCCCTTCTGCAACTGGCACAGTTGCACAAGTTCTGTTTAAAGATCTCTACAGCGTAGCCACACTTAACTTTTCCCAGCAAGATGCAAAGAAAGAGAAAATACTGAAGAAACCCTGCAGTCAGGTATAACTTGTAGGAAGGTCAATACAGCACAATGTTCACAACCTCAAAAGTTAGTGTTTGTTACCACAAAAACCTTTATTGGGTATCTTCTTCATTTCACATCCTCTGCATACACTTCAAAGAAGCATGACAGTGATTGTGTCTGCCCATAGCTACAGTGAAGATGGTGGTATTTAGTTTCCTACAACCTAGCTAATTAGTTAGTCATAACATCATAACCTCATCCACCTTGCAGTAAGTTTAGTGTGTCTAGGGACACCACATAGTATTAAATGCTTGGAGAGAGGCTACAGACTGTCTCTGGATCAGATTTAAAACCTTACAAAAAGTAATGACAGAATAAGACATTAAAATGGCTACTAAAAAAAGAATTTGCCATCCACCCCATCATTACAGAACAGTGTAGAGATCCACTTCCCAAAGTAAGCAAGGTTTCTAGACTGTTTTCAAGAGTTCCTGGTAGTCAGGACTCATAAAAGGTCTCTTTTCTCTGAAGGGAAGCTTCTCTTTCTAGCTCTCAGCCCCCATGAACTAAACTCTTATCCAGGCCTCAAGCAAACACATGCTCCACTGAATTCCAAGAGCCCGGGCAGAAATAAGAGAAAGCTACATCTCCTTCCAGGTAAAAGAGATTAATTGCTTCCTACACTCTTGTTACAGAAGGCACACATATCCTAAACTGGGTATTGTTCAAGGAGCAACACGACTATTGGGTATGTTAACATGCCATGTACACCCGGTACTCCAGGGGAAATTGGGGATGGGCATTTTTTGCTCACTCCTCAGGCTATTACACTCCTCAGCTCTATCAATTCAGAGATAGAAAAACAAAATAAGTTTTCTCTTTTATCTTTCCAAATATCAGCTCTCCAGACTTTTTTCTCAGGAAAGCATTTTCTTTGGCTCTTTATGAGACAAAACTGATGCATTTTTTACTCCATGAACTCCACTGAACACTACCATTTTTCAGGTTGTTCTCCTCCATGCAAATGACAGTACTTATTAGCTGCCTCATTAGTTTAAAAAGTGGTTTCAATTCAGAATTTCTCATCTGCAACATTCCTGTATATCTGAAAAGCTAAGTTTGTTTTTAGAAGACAACAAATAAAACACCTCTGCCTTTGTTTATCTTACAAGGTTTCCTCTGGTCTGTTCCTTAGTCATTAAGGAACATACCTGATCTTCTGAACGAGGGTTGACGTTATCACTTGTATCTCTTGCGCATCCCTGATGGAAGGAAAAACAGCAATTAGTTGAACCCATATAGGCCACACCACACATAGTAAGAACACATTTTCACAACAGCAGGACTTATCTACCTTTTGGGCAAGTTTGCTAAGGCTGTGAAACAAGCCATTCAAGGAAGACAGCCCAGTATCTACACAAACTCCGAGTACAGCCCAACAATTTGTTCAGCAAATGCCTTTATGTGCCTTTTGTATTCACAAGGTGCTGCTATGATCTATGTTACCTGAAAATCGAGCACATTTTTAGTGGTCTGCAGCTGATTTATGTAGGGCAACAGCTCCGACAAAGAGACAAACTTTGCTGAAAGTTTGAACTCTTCATAGCCATCTTTGAGAGTTTTTATCTTGTGCCACGTGCTAACGCAAACACAGACTGATCAACACCTGAGTAGTTTCCTTCTTTGGTCCCAGACTTAACAAATTCTCCCTACAGAGGAAACCAGGACTTCAGGCTGTAACTTCTATCTTTACTGGGAGTGGTCCCTGAAACAGCTGTTCTTCTTGAGCTTTGGTAAAAGTGATTTTGAAATAGTTTACTGAGCAACTCGTACAGTCCTGCTCCGAATCAGTACTGCCACATGCTGAGAAGGGCTGAAGCTATCCAACTAACAGACAAAGACTTCAGGCCAGCATCCTAGATTGGCAACCCTTTTTTAAACATCATAGTTTGAAGTTTCATGTTAAAAGACCTAGGAAAACAAAATCTTGTCCCATGGTGAGAGATCACCTGCCCCCATCATCTTCAGGCCTGCCAAGTGACGTTCTCAGCTCATGAGACTCACACACTTGACTCCCACATGCCTCTGCCTGCTGATACCCAGCTATTGCTGGACCTCACACGCAGGTCTTGGAGGGCTGTGGCACCTCTCTGGTGCTCGAAGGCTGAAGGAGCTGGTTCTCCTGGTAGTGGTGTGCCTATATGCCATGTGTGGTCAGAGAGCAAGAGCACGATTGTGGTGCTCTGCCAGGGATGAGAGCTGGTAAACAGAGGCCCATAAGCATCAGCTGCAGCCCGTCTCTCTCTGTCACATCTTGCACATGTCTTGCACCCACATGACTAACACTGTGTGACCCCATACAAAGGCACAGTAAGGAGAGTCACATATCAGGGGAGAGGTAAGCTGAGAGCTCCGTGTCTTATTCTAGCTTGCCCCACACTATAATGCCAACATAAAAAAGTTGGATGAAGAACATGCAGGTCCCTGATGGGCAGCCGTGTTAAATTGGCAGCTGGGTTCTTCTTGAAAGAAGACAGCACGTAAGCTTTAAATAACCTACTCAGAAACCAAACCTCTAGGCTATTCATATCAGAGGTGACTAGTTGGGCACACTCTTTGTAACACAGACTGAAAATCTTAAAAGGGCTTTGTGAGATGGGTCAGTGCTGTCCCTTGCTGTGTTTTCAAAAATTCTGATCAGACCTTGCAGTTTGGCTTTACAGACTGTACCACCATCACATGTAGTAAGACAGAGGAATACACATAACCGTACAATATACATAACATAACAATACACATAACCTCTTTTAACAGGGGTCTCTATTATCCAAATACATAGACAGCCATCTGGCAGAAATCACCTTCAGTGCTTGTACATGGTGTTCACCAGGTGTCAGAGGATCTCTTTTGAATGACAGATCAGCCAAGTAGAACATACCTATAAGCAATTCTTCCACTTTAGATTTGTACCTTGGATATCAAATCTTATTTAAGAGCCAAGTACATGCCAATGGTACAGGAAAAGCTCTGGGAAAAATTAGGCAATTTGCATCCAAAGACTGCATCAACTGGTAGTTTTCCACCTTAAGTTGTCTGTTATCAAAACCAAATCCAACACACCTAGCCCTGGAGGAGAACATTCTTCCACAGCAACAGACGCTGCTGGAGACATAATAGGACTCATAATGTCCCAGCTCAAAAATACATGTGGAAAGTTGTAGGTGAGTTAGTTGACAGAAAAAAATGCATGCAGTGAGATTAATTTGCTCAATTCCTTTAAAACTTCTTTGACTTGCAGTGGGAATGAGACACAGGAAAGAATCTCTCTTCTAAAAAAAGATAATTTCTTTTATATGGCTGTTCTGACCTGAATATATTTGTACAGTCTTCATGTCTGGAGCACAGATGAACAACAGGAACATTAAGTTTGACCCAAACCAAATCAAATTTCATTTCAACCTGTCTAACCCACAGAGCTTCACTTGAACACTTTTTCTCCAGGTAGCCTACGACTTCCTTATTTGCTAACTTTGTCTTGCAAGTCCATGTGTATTTTTTTTTTCAGCAAGATAATGCTTTAAATTACATTTGCTGTAGTAAATACGTTAGACGTTCTTCCCAACACACTGTACAGGAGCCCACTGACTTGGTGTCTTTACATCAAGCTGGCAACAATTCTAATAGGAGAGGGGTGGATATTGCTAGTGCTGGGTATGACTGGGGGATATAGAGTTTACCAGAGTAACAGAGAGATCTCTAGCAGTTTGGAGTCTCAAAGGAAAAAGTCTATCACTAACCACACAATATGACAGCAGGAGAGCTACTAATTCAGGAAAACTTACACCCAATGACATACGGCAAACCATATCCCTTTCCTGAGCCATGTGTAACAGAGGTCAGGAAGGATGGACAGGCCATTTACTGGTAAAACATAACAAAGAGAAAGCATCACCATCAAGAGGGAGAAAATCGGAATTAGAGACTCACCCTGTGGCTATGTCCACACAAGGAAGGGAGGTGCTGGGACCAGACTGTGCTAGGAAGGGGTACACCACTGTCACTTAACCCCGGCTATGCTGTGTCTCTGTAAGGTCCCATTAGGCTGCTGTAAGAAAAGCACAATGCCAAACTGGAATCAGCATCTAGAAAGCGGCCAACAACACACTGGCATTCTCTGCCCTGCTGCAGTATTTATTTCTACTCCATTTTCTGCAAGCACACGCAAAAAAAAAAAAAAAAATCATTGATCTGAATGTCCAATTTTTTTTACAACCACCTTTCTTCCCAAAAAAACTGGTAGAAAAACATCAATCTGTTTGCTGCTGTCTGTTTGAGACATTTCCTGATTCCTGGAACTGATACTTGAAACCTGGACAAAGTTTGCTTTTCTGTGGCTTAAGGCAGGATCTACCATCTCTCAGCTCCCCTATCACCTTACCCTGTGCGTGGGCGATAGGGTACGTGCTGCCAGATCTTCTTGCTGCAACGAAGCCGCCAAGACTGCAAACTGGGTGATCAGGGCATCCCCGGGAATGTGACTCTCCCTGTCAGCCTCCTGCCTGCTAACAGGCCTGAGAGCAAGGTGCCAAGCTCACCCTGGAGCCTCTGCAAACCCAAGGAAGGCACTCCTTAGGATGCTCTACCTGACAGGACCTTGTAAGTATGCCCAAATCTTATCTCTGGGCACTCAGACTCCGTAATTCCCACCAAACCCTGTTTTACTTCTTTTCTCTCAAGTGCCCTTGCATGGTTCCCTCCTGTCTACTCCTATGAGATTGGACTCCCAAACGAAAAAACAGTAGAAGTATTCAAGCTGCAACTGTTTTTGTAACACGGGTGCTTCTGCCTGTAAGAGCAGACAGACAGACAGCTCTCTGCATTGCCAGTATGTCACACTGAAAACACATTCACCCTTTGAGAGGCAAATCTCCTTTCAGGCAGGCCCATCTACAGGAATAAGCTATTCCTGTAGTGCCATCTTCCGGCTTATGGTGTAGGAACACTATTGCTGAAAACAGGACTGATCAAAAGAAAGATAATTTTTCATCTGTTAAAAAACATTACAACAGGTTTAGACTATGGATCAGTATATAGAAACATCAAAACCAAGGGAATTCTCCCAATAGATTATGTAAAATTCACCTCCCAGTAAATTATTAATTTTAAAATGACAAGATTTTTAAAAATATCTCTGGACTGATCTGCCTTGTGCTTTGAGCCATTACAACTTGCTTTTCAGCTTTTGTTTTATTTCTCAACAAACATCAAGGCTCAAAACTCACTGTTTGCTTACAATTTTTGTGCCAGCTCATGACTCTGGAAGGTAAGGCCTGAAGGTTCCCCAATACCACGTGGGGAGTAAGGAAAGCATATACACAGAATCACGGAATTGTCAGAATTGGAAGGAACCTCTAGAGATCATCTAGTCCAACTCCCCTGC
>JAOXJM010000079.1:42619325-42633162 GCA_026413425.1 Tringa solitaria
ACTGGCCACACTCTTCCCTACGCAGCCCAGGATTCCATTGGCCCTCTTGGCAACAAGGGCACATTGTTGGCTCATGGATAGCTTACTATCCACCAGGACCCCAGATCTTCTCCTCAGCAGTGCTTTCCAGCAGGCCCACCCCTAACCTATATTGGTGTCTGGCATTCTTCCTCCCCAGGTGCAGGACCTTACACTTGCCCTTGTTGAATCTCATTAGGTTCTTCTCTGCCCAGGTCACACTGGATGGTGGCACAGCCCTCTGGAGTGTCCCATTGACACGGATTGCATGTTGCTTTAGCCCAGTTATCATTCATCACATGGTAACATCCACTTTCTAGTCATTTTACATCTCGGGGTTTTGTTGGTAAAGGAAGCAGATAGGAGTGCCTTTCTCAGTGGAAGATGCCCATTTACAGCTCCCAAATGGTTCAGTCGGGAAAGTATTATCCATCAGGGCTGTGCCCCATGCCGGGACTGCAACCACATGAGCAGGAGGAAGGAAAGGCTATGAGCAGACTGTTAGATCTTCATCCTTTCCCCCTTTTCACCTCCAGTGGTTTTCTCTTCCTACAAGTAACACTTGCTCCATCCTTTGGAAAGCCCCTGCTTTCCGTAATAATCATAAAACAACTTCTTTAGGGATGCAGCCCTCCAAAAAAAAAAAAAAAAAAAAAAAGAGTTATTCTGGAAATTGAAACCCACTGACATCAGGAGGCCGTGGGGTCGTACTTTCCTCCCGTTGCCGCCAAAATGGCCCTTGAGGGGCGCTGTGAGGCCCAGGGATGCCTTCCCCGCCCCGCACCGCCTGGAGCAGTCCTCTGGGTCCCTCGCCAGTTCGGGGGTCGTTAAGCCCCCAAAAGCCGGCCTGCCGACCCGGGGAAGGGTGAGAGCCCCGTCCCTGAGGGGGGAGGACGGAGCCACGGCCGAGCCGGGAGCGGCCCAGGCCCGGCGCCATCGCTCCACCGTCCCCCGAGGGCGCGACCCCCTCAGACCCGGCGGCCACCTCGCCCTCCCCGTGTGAGGCCTGAGTCGCCTGTGCTCCCGCTCCTCTGCGCAACCCGATTTCGAAACGACATTAGAAAAACAATAGTAATGCAGGTGTTTCATCATAATCCTGTTATAAGCCCAGATGTATCAGAAGGGATTTGTAACCGTAGGGAAGGCGGGAGCAAGGACGGCTGCAGGGGTGCCAGCCCAAACCCTTCCACTCGCCACACGGGGCGAGGGGAGGCGCAACGCCGCCACACCTGAGAAGCTGGCCACTGAACGACCCGGAAAGAAAACAATCACAATAATAATAATAATCACAACAACAACACTGCCAGCCCACAGGCCTTACGGCGCGGCGCCGTGACGGGGCGATGACCGCACCGCCCCCGCCCCGGCTTTGAAGGCCGCTGCCGCCCCGCCTGCTCCGTCCCGCCGCGGCGCAAGATGGCGGCGCGGCTCCTTCGCCTGCGAGGCTTGGTGAGGGCCGCCGGCCCCCGCTCCTTCTCTGCCCAGGCCAGGTTAGCGGGGCGCAGGGCCAGCGTTGGTGGGCATCGCCGGTGGCGGGGGTTGCCTGTGCCTGGGGGCGCTCTGGGCGGGCGGGCGCCCCTTTGCGCCTGGGGGCGTTAAAGGGGGCGTTCATGGGTTTGCTTGTCGGTGTGGGGCTGGGTGTGTGCCTGTTCTTGGGGTTGCACGTACCGTGCGTACAGACATATATACGGCTATATATACGCGGTGGGTGTATGTATATATTTCAGGGGTATGGATGCGTGCTCTGTAGGTATGTGTCGGGATGCTTATGGGCACAAGCGGTTTTGTATGTATAGGCGCGGGTCTATACGTGTGCACCCGTGACCCCATCGCAGGAGCCACCCCGGGCTGCGGCCCGGGCCCGGGAGCCCCCCCCCGACCCGAGCCCCCCGGGCTGCGGCCCAGGCCCGACGGGGTCCGGGAGACCGCTCAGCCCCCGGTGCCCGGCAGGTCCGGGAGTCCCCTCGCATCGTCCCGTGACAGGCCCGACCTTTGCCCCACTTGCCGCCGTGGCTCCGGGGACGCCGCGTCCCGTGGTGGCAGCAGGTGATGGGGCCGGGCGCGTCCTTGCCTGGTCACCTCGGGGGCCCCTGGCAGCCGGGCGCTTGGGTCCGGGGGAAGGGGTTTTTCGGGGAGCAGGAGGGGCAGGGTGGTGGTCGCACCTCCCCCGACCTTGGGAGTCCTGGCTCCGAGGGCTGTGGTTGGCCTGAAGGAGCAGCCTGTCCCGTCCCCGGTGTGTCATGCGGGGTGTGAGCCGCAATTAGACAGAAGGGTGGTCCTGTGTAAAGTTCAGTGTCATCGTAAACAGCTTCAAAAATAAGGTGGGGCTTTTGGGAGAGTCAGAGGGCTTGTGTTTGAGGGTACAAAAAATACTGAACAAGCAAGTTGCAGTATCCCATTTCTTCCCAATGCCACTAGAAATAGAGTCTGTGTTTCAGGGGTGTTTAATCCTTTGCAGTAGGAAGAGCGTGAGTAACTTTGTGAGGCAGTAAATAAAAGACCTTTGTCTCCGTCATGGAGTAAATAAGTGTAGGCTCAGCTCTGTGGGACCTGCACACAGTTACTGGGAAACTGAGGAGAGATGGACAAAACCCTTTGAGAAAGGAACAGCAAATGCCTTTTCCAATTAGCGTAGCTCGGCTCTGTATTTATAATTCTGATACTTTGTGGAAATAAAATTAAAGCAGGTCAAAGAAGCCAATGCACAAATACGAAAAGTGAATTTTCACTTCAGCCTTAAAGTAGTATGTTGCCCTTGGCATGCTAAACCCATACGAAAGCTTTAAACCCTTCCTTATTATTTATTACTTGTGTGGTTTTGACTACTGACACTACTGACATTTACCTCTATTGCAGCTTTTATTTTTGTTAAAGAAGCATTTTATTTTTATGTATCTTTTTTTGTCAGAGTTTTGGGAGGATTAGCCTTCCTGTATAGCAAAAATGCTGAAAGTTATAAGGAATATAAAGTATTATTTTCAAGGCTAGAACTGTGCAGATATATGTGATAATGCAGACTGTAATACAGCCCTTGGGGCATACAAGTCCACGGTGTACTTGCTTTTATTTTGAGTGTATGAATTTTTAGTGTCATGGATTTGCAATTTTGGGACTTCTGGGAGCATGTACAGAATGAACAAAACCCACAAAAAAAAAGTTTACTTGTTCAAAAAGTTACCCCCTTGGTTTAAATTGAGCTGAATTGCATTTTGGAGGTTATGTGGAGGGGGGAAAAGGCAGTGATGGTTTTTAGCATCTCTTATGAACAGAACTTTATCCTCTTCCCTATGTGTCTATTATTACTGTTTTTAATTTATTTGAAGTATTAAGGACAAATCAGTCTTGTTTTACCTCCTTTCACAGCCCAGTGAAGTACAGTGTACATCAGGTCTTTGTATTTATGGTGGGTATCCTTTGAACCTAACCATGTCCTTGGGATGCAAATTATGTTTAACACCATGTTTAACACTTTTCCTCTCTTTTATAAGGGGTATGTAAATGGAGGTGTCTGTGTTCTAACAAATGCTTTCACTTGTCATTTTTTTAGTCCTCTGCAAACTGAACAGCATGGCACAAAGCGCCCGGAACCATCTTCTGCTAAAAGTTTGATCGATATAGGCACTCGGAGGATCTTCTCATCAGATCATGATATCTTCAGGGAGAGTGCCAGAAAGTTCTTTCAGGAAGAAGTGCTGCCTTTCCACACAGAGTAAGATAGCTCGTAAATATTCTGGTTTGCCAAATTACACGTGTTTTTACCTGACAGTGCTTTTTGGGATGTTAGTCTTAATATGACAGGGTAAACAGGATACTGGTTTTCATTTACAAGCTTTCTATCTCAAATTTACCCAATTAAAACGAACCTGGCTATGAAAATCATACCTGAAAAGAAATTACGCGTCACCAAAACTCACTGTGTTTTTGAGCTCCAGCATAGGCAATCTGGCATCCTCATCTTAGGCCTCTGAGCAGACAAATGCAGTTTGCAGGGTTGCAGTGAAAGTATCCCTGGTTGTAGGTAGTAAC
This sequence comes from Tringa solitaria, assembly GCA_026413425.1. Taxonomy (NCBI): domain Eukaryota; kingdom Metazoa; phylum Chordata; class Aves; order Charadriiformes; family Scolopacidae; genus Tringa; species Tringa solitaria. The sequence continues at coordinate 42,623,370 of JAOXJM010000079.1, forward strand.
TCCTGACACTGATGTCTTGGGGACACGAGACAGTTCCCACACTATTGTACTGCTGTCATCCAAAAAAGCATTGACATTGTTTGTTTCTAGGTTACATTGCAGTAGACTTTGTAAATACAGTATATATGGGATGGTAAGCTGGTTTATGTATTAGCAAGAAACTTGCACAAAATGTCTTTATGTAAATTTCTATCTTTTTCACTTGTGTGGTGTTCTACACAGAATAGAAGTGTCATGCTTCCATTGAACTAGAGGTGGAGGTCATTTTTTGCCCTTGTTTTAGCAATATCTGATCATGTTATAATCGGGGAAAGAAAATAAATGAACTCAGAACCTGTTTTTGAACAGAAAGCGTTAAGCTGCAGTAGTGTCTTAAGCAATTTTTACTTCACTTGAAAAACATTCCTGCAAAAACACTGGGGGGTAGCAAAGGGCTTATTCTTCCAGCATGCTGCTACATGAGGTTCCTGGTGTTGCTCACAGCATGTATCCACAAACAGTTGAAATGGCACAATTGAGTGGGTGGGGTGTTGTGGCTGTGGGGCAGAAATGAGCAGCAGGAGGCAATGGAAACAGCTAACATCAGGGTTGTGGCCAACTATTTTTTCATCCTCAAACCATAACCTCAAAGTAGTATGGTTTTCTGCTGTACAATCATAATCTGTCCACAAAACTAGATGTTTTCCCTCATCTTTGGTTAGAATGACTTATAGTGCAGGTTTGTGAACAGGTACTGGCTCTACTCGAGGTTACCGAAGATCCTGTTTGCTGGCTTGCTGACCAACGATTTCCTAGAGGGACTAGAACAAATTGGACTTGTGTTCTTGCATCACTTCAGCAACCTATGAGCCATTCCTTTCTCACACCTTTTAAGGACACAAGGGGGCTTCAGGCATAGTATATTAATTGGCTGGGCTGACACGAAGAGACGGATGTGGCATCAGTGAATGTAGTTGTGGATTCTGTGAGGAGAAGCTTTGGTGATGGGTGAAGTAGAGACTGGAGTGGCCCTGAAAGTATGGGGAACAACAGCAAAGACGGTCATAAGAGAGATTTGTTTAAAATGTCTAGTGTAGGAGCAAAAGCTCTGGGAATAAGCTTAAATAGGTAGGATAATATGCTTGATTAACTGTGGATAGTGCTGTGATATAGCTCTGCTGCACACAGATGTGTCAGAGGAGTGTCTCTGATATAATCTGTCTATGATAAATGTTAAAATTGTGGTTTTTTAAAAAAAAAAAAGGACAAACCCCCCACATCTGAGCCATTACTGGCCATCCAACTTTACATCGAGTTGGCAAACTCCATAGAGAGGCTCTAGAATAAGTGATTCCCTTGATGTTAATGTTTGCAAACTGTCAGCAGATAAGCCTCAACTGTCTACAAACTTGAAACCACCTTAAAGCAGTAATTTACCAAGATACAGCGTCGACTTGTAATAAGTGCACAGGGACTGATTTTTATATAAAAATAACTAATATATGTTAACTCTTGGTTCTTATAAAGCATCTCTAGCATTCTCATTGCTAGAGTTGAAATCTTTCACGGAAAATGTGTTATACTCATTTTATTTGTGGGGAAGATAAAAACCTGCTTGTAATTATCCAGATGGTTGTGGCTAAATCTCCTAAATACCAGTCTGGTACTCAGACCAATAGGCAGCACTGCCTTTCATAACAAGTCTTAAGGAGACGTCAGGTTAAGTGTTGGAAGCAGGAGTTCAAACTTGCTATACAGTTGGTGCCATTGTAATGCCAGTGGCATTTGTGGACTTGAAGACAGACAACCTATTAATTAGTTGCACCTTCTTAGCTGCAAAATATAGTTGGCTGCGTACCCTGTGTGTTGTCTGTTGAGACTGAAAGTCTTTCCCCATGCAGTGAAACCTGGCTGCAGGTGTTCTAGTGAAGCAGCAGCCGTGACAAATAAACAGGAGCACGTGGGGGTTTTAATGTGTGACTCCCTTCTTGTGTTGATTTTGCAGGTGGGAGAAAGACGGCCAGGTGAGCAGGGAGCTCTGGGAAAAGGCTGGCCAGCAGGGTTTGCTGGGTGTTGCTATTGCTGAAAAACATGGAGGCATTGGAGCGGATATTCTCTCTTCAGCCGTGGTCTGGGAGGAGCAGTAAGTACTAGGTGCTTCAGGAAGAGTTTCAGTGATATTATCAAGAGATTTTTTTTTTTCCATAAGATGTCCTCATGGAATATGTTTGCTTACAGAAAATGGTCTCATGGAAGGGATAGTTTAGACACATGAAAATCCCTCCTGTTCTAAGTATTCTGGATAGTTTTTTAAGTAACAGATGTCATTGTGCTCCACTGTTAGGACTTCGTGGCTGGGGAAAGCATTTTTGTTAGGTTATATACTTGTTTGGCTGTGGAAGTACGTTCTGTAAATAACAGTACAAGTGCCACAAACTCTGATTGTCTGAGACTTGTGTGTGGTGGGGCTTTGTAATGCTGTGAAGTTTAGATCTCTGTAGTGCTTTTATTAACTTCATTTTCCCCACTCCTCAAGGATGTACGTTAACTGTACAGGCCCAGGATTCAGCCTTCATTCAGATATAGTCATGCCCTATATTGCAAACTATGGCTCTGAAGAACAGATTAAACACTTTATCCCACAAATGGTGGCAGGCAAGTGTATTGGAGCTATTGCCATGACAGAACCTGGGGCTGGCAGGTAAGCTAAATATTAAAATAATGGTCTTAATGTTATGTGCTCTCTATTGATTTGTCAGTGAAAAAAAACTTTGAGCCTTCTGGTTATATGGTCATTTCAGTGACTAGACAATATCCTAGATTAGGCAGGACCTCAAAAAAACCTTGTTACTTACAGGTTACTTTATTACAGCTTTGTCGTTTCCAGATATTTGCTAGGAGTCCATTTCTGTATCATCCCACTGTGGGCAAATATGCTTTCTATTTGCTTTTATAGTGTGAGTTTATAGTTAACTAACTTGCTTGTCATGTGAACATACTTCTAATATGCCATTTTCTCCTTACTACTTTTCATACCTTGGTAAAGAGGACTTGAGTTTACTATTAGCTTTTCATAGGGAATGGAATACCTTGTTTTTGTTCCTCTGACTCCTTCCGAACAGAGAAATGTCCCCTCCTTGCCCATCCTTATTGAAGGGCAGACAGCACATGTTTGGAGTAGGCACAGCTGATCTGGCCAGTTTCCAAAACTGAGAGGGACAGGTGAAGAGCAAAGCCTGTTGGTGTCACAGTTCTACAAATGGCAGATGTTGCCAGTGGCTTTTTACAGAACATCCTGATCAGGGCTGAGCCTGCTTAGAGGATGTGGTTTGGTCTGGTGTTTGTCATCTAAGGCAATTTGTTGTAAGGGGATGCTGACCTGTTGGTGTGTCAGTGCTTGTTTTATACCACTTTCCACAAGCTGATATGTTAAAATGGGACCTTATGTTCTTGTACAACTGCACAGATTTATCATCCCTTCCCGCAGCGCACTGGTGGTTTCTGTATTGCACTCTAAGCTAGTCCACTGCGTATCCTCATATGCATTTTCACTGAGTCCATGCCTGGATGGTATAAAATCTACCTTATTTTATACTGGGTAGAATTAAAGATGCAAATTGCAGCTTCTGAAATGGTTTCTTGAAGGACCTTTTGTGTTTTGTTTTAGCGACTTGCAGGGAATACGAACATATGCCAAAAAAGATGGAAGTGACTGGATTCTTAATGGGAGTAAGGTAAGTGAGCAGACATAAATACCATTCATTGACTGTGGAACTGCACGCATTTAGACAGTGAAGGATGTACGTTGCTGTCACTGTCTTCCCCCTGCTCCTTTGACTTTTGGTGTTTTGTGGGTTACATTGTGGCTTTTTTTTTTCCCAGTTACTTTTTTAGTAAGATACTTCTGTCGCTCGCAATTTATGGACAGGCTTCAGTAGGTTCTTTTTGTAGCTTTAACCCTATCAAAAGGCCTGTTTTTCCTTAAACTGGGAAGAGAAGGGGAAAAAGGGGAAGGAAAAAAAGTCCGGCGTAGTATGAACTGGACCAGGGCTGATTTTTTTAGTACTGAGGTTGAACAACAAAATATATATACTACTACTACTGTGAAATTTTCTGTGGCCCAAGTTAAAACTTGCATTGCCACAATGCAAGCTGTGGAGCCTTTATTCAGGAGCCTGCTGGTCATGTTAGCAGTATAAAACCCAACCACATCAGGTGCCCTCTGTGTGTTGCCAAGCTGTTGCAAAGCTGGCAGCATTAACCTTGTCTTTCATTGCCATAATAAAAAAAAAAAAGGCAAGAAGGCAAAAATAGCGCTTGAATGGAAGTGTGACTTCAACAGGGCTTTTTTTTTTTTTTTAAAGCTATGAAATGTCTTAATTTTCTTTCTCCCCCAGCCCTTTCCTTTGTACTTGTGCTAGTAACATGGTACTGATAGAGACTTCTGGCCTTAGCTGAATTTGTGTAGACAGAGAATGTGTGCAAGCAAATATGCACATACAGATGCTCAAAAGGGTACTTGATTATGCTGCACAGTTGAAGCCAAGCAAGATAGCTAGCTTTTTTTCTTTTTTTTTTTTTTTTTTCTGGAGTTAAGATGGATCACTTTGGCAGGTTCATGAGTCGTTCTGCAAGATTATAGTAAGCAGTTGTGACAAGAAGCCATTCATAGTTTTGCATGTTAATACCGTGCTAATATAATTTCTAGGAAAGAGAACCTCTGTGTTCATTTGATACCATATTCCTTAATGATGGGACTGACATAAGAAACAGATCTGTGCATTCTTGAACTTCACATTTCTGACCCACACAATACTTCTTAAACTAATTCCTACTTTAATAGACTTTGTTCCAAAACAGTTCAGAAAGCTTAAAGCTTAACATTCTTCTAGACACCTAAACCTTGCCTTTCATTACACCTGGAAAAGTGTCAGTGCAAATTTTCTTCCTGCTGCTTGATGATCTCTTGTAACTTCTATCCACCTAGCTCGTTGCTTTATTCGAAGTTGCATTTTTTTACAGGTATTCATCACTAATGGTTGGATGAGTGACGTAGTGATCGTGGTTGCAGTTACAAACCGGGAGGCCCGATCTCCTGCTCATGGAATCAGCCTTTTTCTGGTGGAAAATGGAACAAAAGGTTTCATCAAAGGACGGAAGCTGAACAAAATTGGCCTGAAAGCACAAGTGAGTTCATATAACCTCTAACGTGTTTCAGACATAGGATGTCTGAAACAACTTAATTCTTGGCATTAGCTAAATAGATACAAAATGGAACTGTGGTGCTATTCTAATTCTTAGGCTTTAAAGCACAAATGATATACATGCAAAGTATGTATGCGGAGCATGCCTATGGAAGTGTGAAGCCTGTGATGTGCAAGGAGAAGCTGAGGAAGCTGGTTTTCTTTGCTTGAAAGAAACCTGAAAGGACAGTATCTTTGGTGTCTGTAGCTGCCTGATGGTTGGCTGTAGAGGTGGCGGAGCCAGATTCTTAGAGGAGCGCAGTGGAAGGGAGAGTGGCAAGGGACACCAGTTACATTAAGGGAAATTCTAAGTAGGTGTTAAGAACAAAAATCCACCATAGAAGTAATCAGATACTGGAAAAGGGGCCCAGAGAGTTTGTGGAGCCTTCATCTTTGGAAAGCATAACTGGATGAGGTGCTCAGCTGCTCACTTGGCTGGAGCTGCTTTGAGGAGGAGATAAACTAGATGACCTCTGGAGGACCCTTCCAAACGAAATGATTCTATGATTTCAAGTTAAAGTGTAGAATAGCATGAAAAAAATGGGACAAAAGAAGTGGGATGAAGAGATGAGAATGTCCAGCTATAAACCGTTGCATTTAAAATCCTCTTAGGACACAGCTGAGCTGTTTTTTGAAGATGTGCGGTTGCCAGCTAGTGCCTTGCTTGGAAAAGAGAACAAGGGCTTCTATTATCTGATGGCAGAGCTCCCTCAGGTAAGAGAAACGTGAGTGCTTGCTGTCCATAGGAAGAATATAGAGACATTTTATGTCATTGGAAGATCTGTCTTAGTCTTGAAGATTATGTATCGTGGGGAGCCACCTTGGGCTCAGAATCAGGATGTCTGTAGGCAGCATTGTGTTGATACTACTGCTTTTTAATTGAAGTATGTGCTTCCTAGTGCTGAAAGTGCAATTCTTTCAGTGTTGGTAAAAATGTTGATATCCCATCAGCTCAAAGCCAGGTCTCCTAGTCAACAACCCAGCTATTGAAGAACCCGAAGGTAGTGTATTTAAAAGAACGTACCACAGTTTTCTGGTACACTTCTAGTATGGAACCACTTTGCGTAGTAAATTAAATATAGCTTGGAGGTCTCCTATGTGTTTGGCATTCTCTTAAAGATACAATCAAGCACTGCTGTTCTAGCTCTTTTACCAGTAGAAACATATTAAAGATAAAAGGAACTCTTTTTTTTTTTTCTTTCCATACAGCAAAATAAAGAAGTTGTTTAGTTGCCAAAATACCTTGCTAGTGGAAGTAACAGTTTACAACTTACTTTACAAAGTTTTGGAATTATTTGGGAGGACAAAGAGGCAATGTGGTTTTTTTAGAATGTGACTGTGCTTTGTCAAAACTAGACTTTGTATTTGCCTCATCTGGTTGGGATCATGTTTATTTAATTTTATACTGTGAGTAAATACGAAACCTGATCAAAGAAAATCTTCTACTGCTTTAAAGAAATAGATGCACTCATGAACAGGTTCAATCTGATGCATTGGGGCTAGAAGTAACTGTTCTGTACTTAGTTTCTCTTTTGCAACATGTCATGAGGAAGGAAAAAGCCACCAGGATTTTTTAGTAGGTTTGTTTTTTTTTCTAGAGGTGTCTTGTTGAAATTGTTAAAGACAGTTTTTTAAATTGAGCAGTGAAAACCAATAATTGAAATAGAATTCTATCTGAATGTTTCAGTCAGTAAGAGTTGTGTGGTTGATTTGTAGCTATTTTTTGAGTCACTGTGATAGAATATTACCTTGGAAAAGACTTAAAAGTGAGCTTCAGGCAACAAGTCATTTGTCCCACTCATTAATTTCAGTAATGCTGTGGGTCTGGTTTGGTACTTAGTGGGACTTCTGCCCCCCTCCCTTAATGAATAGCACTGAACATCTGTGTCCCAATTGTGCATCTGATACGGAGAAATGTAGGACTAATTCAACTGGATTCTGTAATTTGTGTTTCAAAAGGAAAGACTGCTAATTGCTGATATGGCTCTTGCCAGTTGCGAATTCATGTTTGAAGAAACAAGAAATTATGTGAAGCAAAGAAAAGCTTTTGGCAAGACAATTGCACACTTGCAGGTGAGTTTGAACTGAGAGACTTGGATATATATTCCAGTGTTGCCTTTGCCTGGCGTCTGTGCGTGTGAAATAGTGAGCAAATGACAATCACTGGGCTGTTCTCGAAGGACTATTTGAAGAGGTTTCACTGTTGGACTGTGGCTGTTTGCCTCCGTGCCCATTGTTCATTTCACCTGAACGCCTGCAGAGGTGTTTGTGTTGAGCTTTATGGATATTGTGATGAGATTCCTCAGCTAGCGTCTAGCTGGGTATTTAAGTGACTGCACATAAAAGTGTTGGGTCATTCTCTGTCAGCATACCTCACTCCTGACGGTGGTGGTTAATTGTATTTTGAGACATTTATGCCTACGCTCTTTAGTTGCAGTCATAAAACAGATGTTGCTTTCCGCAGTATTGCGATGTTACAATTTTCCCGAAAACCACATTAGTAGTTAGGGCTGAAGCAGACCAAGCTCCTGCATGTTTGGTTTATAGGATAGAAGTGACTCATATGGGTTAGAGGATGTTGGCTGCCTTTTTTTTTTAAATATACTTTTGAAAAAATTTATAAAAAAATAAAAATCCTATTCTAAGTCTTGATACTTCCTTTGTCGAAATCAAATCCTTAGTTGTGAATAGTAGCAGAATTGGAGCCTTTAGAGGCTGGAATGCTAGCTATCTTCCAGAAAATTATGATTTTCATCTGTTTTTAAAGCTAACATTCAGAAATCCATAATTACAGATGGAATTTACTTCATAAACTTCATAAGGTACGTTATTTTTGCCAAGATAATCCATTCTTGCATACCTCTTCAGTTTCCTTTTTGTTGCTGATGGCTAGAATGTGCATATAATCAAAAATCCTTTCTAATTAGAACTCTGCCTTGCATAATTCATTTAGTCATGGCACAGTCCAGTGTTTGAAATCAAATCTTTTCTTTGTAATAGTAGACTGGTCCATTATATTTATTGTCAAAGGAAGCAAGAAGATTTTTTTTTTATATATATATACAATTTAGGACTGTGAAATCAGAAGAGCTTTTGTTACTGGGTGGTGTTTTTATCACCTCCTTTCCAGAATTACAAGATGGTGGTTGAACGCTTGCCCGGTCTGGTTTTGCATAACCAGAGCAATGGATTTCGCCTCTTCTATCTAGAAACTTTTCCAACGTGACAGAACTCAGTGTTGAAAAATTTCCTGATGGTCTGAAATGTCTTTTTGTTTTTGCTTGTGTCTCTTTGTGTATGAATTAAACTCTGAAGAACAGAACGCCCAAGAAGAAGCATTCAAGAGACGATGAAATGTTATTAATTGGGGAAATTAATGGCTTTTCACAAAGTGAAAGCACTTTTCCCCACAAGAGGGAGCTGAGCAAGGCAGAGCACCTAAGGCCTCCTACTGCGCTCTCTAGGAATTTGTTTTCAGGCTCTTGGGGTTTTTCTTTTAAGGTCATGTTTTGAGTTGGTCTTGAAGCAAAGGGCAGTAATTTTCTCTAATAAGATTGATATAGGCATAATTGTATGGAAAGTAAGTCGTGTTCCGCTGTACAGAGCCAAACTATTTTGAAATAGTGGTTTCTAACAGAAATCCTTTCAGAAAATGCTCCATTTTCTACTCCAAGTATCACTTAAAAACTGTAATACTTCTGCTCTTTCTTTCCTCTGCCTTCCTCTATCCACTTCCAAAATAAGACTGTACAGCACAAGTTGGCAGAAATGAAAACTCAGATTTGCGTGGGCCGAGCTTTTATGGACAACTGTTTGCAGCTGCACGCAGATAAACGTCTGGACTCCTCCACAGCTTCTATGGCAAAGTATTGGTATGTGGTTAAAGTAATTTGGAAGTGTTACTTGCATGATCTTGACAGGAGTCTAATGATAAAAACACTGAACTGTTCAGATGTAATAAAAAGATAAAATTACTGTCTGATTAATAACAAAATTGTTAGCTTCTAATAGAGACTACTAGCTTTAATCATGTAGTCAACAAAAATCTTAGTTACATTGAGAACCAGTGTGGGTTAAACAGATCAATTTCAAAATAACAGCATGCTTTTAAAACAGGCTTCCATTAAGAACAAGATCAGGACTTGGCTTTAAGTTCAAGTAACAGTGAGTACTTCATTGGTATTAGGCGAACATTTACATTTTACTGTAGCAAATTGTTGTTGGGTGTTTTGGGGTGGGTTTGTTTTTGTTCTGTTTTGTTGTTTCTTGAAGTCCATATGATAATTTTTATTTAATGTTACTTAGCAATAGCTGTTTGGCCCAGCTAGTTTCTGAAGCTGTCTGGTTGGGGAAGAAATAGTTGGCTGCAGTTATTGCTGTAACTGAGACTAAACAGTGTTTTCCTTTATTGGCCGTAACTCCTTCTCCCTCTCCCCGTACTTGGTGGTGTTATCTGTTAATTTAGGCTTAACCAGAGAAAACTGGATGAGTAGAAGCATCTAAGATAGTGGCACATGTATTTGTATAGTTTAATTTTGCTTGCAAAGATGGGGGGGGGGGGGGGGGGGGTT
>JAOXJM010000079.1:42638063-42652029 GCA_026413425.1 Tringa solitaria
GGGGGTAACGGTTTGGGCGCGGGGCGGGGCCCGCGTGGCTGAGGCGGAGGCGGGGTGGCGGCGGGAGCCGGCGGGCAGGGCCGCACCGCGCCGCCGCCCTCCTCCTCCTCACCCCCTGCTACCGCGTCCCCGTGTCGCTCCCGTGGGGGGTTCTCGCCTCCTTCCCCCACCGCTTTCCTCTGGGCGGCCTTGTCCCGGGGGTGCCGGGCGGTCTGCGGGAGCGGGGTGCGTGGTATCGGCCAGCTTGTGGGTGCTCAGGGCAGTGAGCGCTGCCCGCTGAGGAGTGGGCGCTCGGTGTTTGCGCTGCCGTGTTCTTCTAGCTTTATTTTCAATATTTGGGTGGAATACTTTATCCTGGATTTTCATGGAGATTTTTTTATTTTTTTATTTTTTTCAATTCCTGGGTTAAAACTTCCCTCTGGTAATCAAGCTGAACAGATCACCACAGATTGCCTTCGAGTGACTCTGACCGAGTTGGCTTCCCAGACTACAGACCCCCCAGATTTACTCGTAAAAGTGAATACTTTAGATAAAGTAGATAGCAAAAGGTCTAGAGAGCAGCTCAGATCCAGCTGCGTCCCTTGAGATTTCCCTATGTGGTCTGGAGCAGGTCTTTTAATCCACTTTGTGTGCATCAGCTCCCTGGTTGCAAAATGGTGAAGCATTTCCCAAAATAAAATGTAGTGGCGATGGAGGTACTTGATACTTCTCAGCGATGGGAAGCAAAGTAGCCAATTTAAAAAAAAAAACAACAAAAAAAAAAACCCAAAACCAAACCAAAACACAAAATCCGCTTTTTGCTGAAGGGTGGTTGAAGTTTCCTTTTTGTGCTTAATCTAGTAAAAAGGAAATGTTAAAAATTTTGCTGGATAAAGCTTAGTTATAATGCTAGTAGATGTACCGCCTCAGAAAGCTAGTCTGGGTGCCTTAGGACTCTCCTTCCTCATCGGTCTGCATTCTGAAATCCTGTAAATATTTTGGGGTGTTTAAATTTTGGTCATCTTAATTAACGCCAAAGAGCTGAATGGTTTTTGTTTAAGACCAGCTTTTATGGCCTTCTCTTCAAAGACTGAAATTTAAAAGGATAACTGAAGGATATGGACCTTACAATGGATCTAAAAACATTACAGATATTTGTGTTAGAGATGTATGAAAGCCTGCTCACAGAGGCACCTGTCATGTACTACAAAAAGTGTTTAAGTTTAGCATGTACTAAAAATGACTTCAGATGGTACACTACAAATATATGATGTAGGTTGAACAGGAATTAGTTGAGAGCATGGTAATAAACTTGGAAATAATATATGATTCTCTGTTCAGAAGCAGTTATAAACAGCAATTACGAACAAGGAAAAAACAACCCTCTTCAGAGATTTTAATGAGTCATGGATTTTATCATAAATGAATACCAACAAGTTCCACTTGAAGTATGTCCTTTTTGATGTTTTTCATGATTAAAACTGTTTGGGTGGTCTGCCTTAAATTGAGTCCTCTAACTGTTCGAAGAGAGATCCTTTTTAGGTATGCATGTGTTTTGTTGGGTTTTGGCTGGTTTTTGTTTTTTTTCAAAGAGGAGGCATTTATGTTTCTGTCTTCTAGGGAGTGCAAAACACTGGTGTTTGCAGTTTTATCTATATAGTACTGCCTGCACAGTGAGTGCTCCTGAAAGCTGAGACTCCCTTCATAATCCTGTTTGGGTTTTGGTTTTGTTTTTTTTTTCCAATCTATTAATAGAACAAAATACTGAAATGCTTAAATACTCATCATGAGTAACTTGGCTGCTTTCAAACTGAAAACAAAAGCTGCCTACTGAGATTTTTTTTTTTCTTAAAGGCTAGCCCCAGGTGATTTAAATGCGGACTTACTTCCCTTTCCTTTCATACTGCTAACCAGGACATACCCAATGGGACCAGTATCTCTTCTGGTGGTCCCTGCTGCAGACTGTTCTGTGAGAAAACGCAGGCTACGCTGTCGAGCTGTTCCCTCTGTTCTTAGGAATTATTTCCCATCCTGGAAGTTGGTCAGAATTTGGAGCGAGGGAGGTGGAAGTCTACCCAAGTGGATGCCTCTCCCCGGGCAAGGCTTGGAAGAAGCCGGCCGAAGGCAGCTCCTGCCCGCTCAGCTCGGTGCTGGCCCTCGCTGCTGGCAGGCACCGCTCAGGCAGCGCCGCAGTAAAGTGCCCGCCTGCCAGAGCACTGCTTTATTTTTGTCTGGCCATTATCGGGAAGGCTGCCCAGGAGGAGCTAGGGATTACAGGGCAAACAACACAAAAGCTGTAGGAAACCAGGTTCGGGCAGTTGTCTTGTAGGCAGACGGGGCTCGCTGCCTGTAGCTGCCGTCTCTTCTGCAGGTTTTTCTTCCAAAGAGGCCTTAAAGCAGCTCCTGTCAGTTTGAAATACAGTTTTTTTGAACATCCTTCCTGAGCTTAATTTTGGGTGTTTCACCACATGCTTTGCTTTTGAAATGCCTTCTAGGCAAGGAATAAGCTTGTGAAGTTGGCTTATCTGTGACACTGTTAATCTACGAAGAAACTGGCAACAGCTGTATTAATTTGAAACATTTGAATTTGAAAGCAAAAAAAAAATAGTAAATGTAAAAATGTTCTTAACAAGAAAGGCTCAGGTGTTTGGGATGACGAAAGTGTATCGGTTTATAAGGAGAGAAGGCCGGCACAGAGGAGGAGGTTTACAAACCCTCATGGAAATGGAGTTCTGTTGTCATTGAAAACGAAAAGATCACAAACAAAAAACCCACTAAAAGACAAAGCAATTCTCCCCCTGAGCAAAAAAATCCCCCAAAACATTGTCTGCAGTGTTGTGTAACAAAAGTGATAGTGTTATGCAAGGGGGGGAAGAGTCAGAAAGTGAAAGGACTGTAAACAAAAGCTGGGGACAGAATGCCACCCTGTGAGCAGGCAGGTTTGTGGCTGGGTTTTGTTTTGGTTTATTTTATTGATGCCACTAATTACCAACGTGAAGACCCTAGTTTCAGGATTTAGACAAATTCCTCTGGGGTAAGGCTGGTAGAGAAGGGTGTGTAACATGGAAATACCGAGTAAGGACTAAGAAATAAGCGGAGGTGCCCTGGGGGAGAGGAGCAGGGGTCAGTGAGGGATTAGGGACCTGTAGCTGTGAAGGGAGCAGGGTGTGGGTGGGGGAGCGCTGGGCCTGTGGTAAACTGCAATTCCCAGCTGTATCCCGCTGGGTAATTAAGGCATTAGGGGAGGATAAGCATAACTTTAAACTTCAGTTGCTGTACTGTGCGTGTCTGGTACTTGTTTCTTCCCTTCCCCAGTACTTATTTTACGTCAGCTTTTCTTTTTACAATACTTTTTAGCCTTTTCAAGTGGAGCGCGTATTCAGCAGGCTGAAAGCAAACTGTTTGCCAGTTAAGTAGCGTTTCAGCTGTTCCGGTTTTGAAACCTCAAGTAGTACACAATGGAAAAAAAAATCCTTGAAATAGTTTACCTATGACCAAACAAAAAAAGCTTTTTCCAGAATGAAAATACAGAGTCTTCCTGAATACCATGTTGCAGTACTGGTCTTCCCTCCCTCTGCACACTTCTCCCCACCCCCTCCCCCTGAAGAGAATGGGTTTGGCTCTGGAAACTCACTTCCAATAAGGGTGGAGTGAGATTATTTTTGCTGCTTTCTGCCAAAATAAAATGAAATTTGTCAAAATGAAAATTGTACAACTCTTGTGGAGCCAAGTACTTGTATTAAAATTTGTTTTTAATTTTTTTTCAGCTGATACTTTGTTTTGCTCATATACCAATGACTTTTTATGTGTGCGTGTGAACTTCTTGGAGGAATGCCAAGGACTGGAGACTGGGACAGTGCCAGCTTTTATAAAGTCTTTTTGATGTCACTGAAATGAGGAATACACCTGAAGTGTCTCACACGACTGTCTTCAGGGCAGAAACATCGTGTGAAGTTTGCAAGTTGCCTGGGTAAGGGGTTAATTGAGCGATTTATCTTCAAAAGCATTTTATTTACATTTTAACTGTATTGTAATTTAGATGTCTTCTGTCAGGAACTCCTGATTAGTTAGTGGCTTCTTGGTACTTTTTAGTTTAATGTTTGTGGTTCAATTTGAGGGTACTTTGATTTCTTCTTCTCTTTCCCCTAAAAGAGGGGGAAAAAAAGTCCCTCAAACTTGAAAGAACCCTAAAATAATTTGCTAATGGTATTCATGGCAATTTAGGGAATTTGAAACTGTACCAGAGGGGTATGTAGTATTTGAGGGAATATGATCATGGCAAAACATGGTACTCCGAAAACTTTATGCTGCTAGTTTCTTGACTAGCTTCCATCTTCGTATAGGTATGAGATACACTTCTCCAGACTTCTTGTTTGCTTGGGCAGCAGCTCTGCTATGCGTGGACATTTCCTGGCTTTCAGGAGTGGCAGTCTCTGACTGGTAAACCACTTGAGCTAAGGAAGGTAGATGGTAGAGTTGGAATGGTTACAAATTCATTGCTCAGTGTACGTAGGTACCAGGCTGGCAGCGTTCTTCTGAGAGAGCTTCTTGGATTTCCTGGAGACAGATCTAAGACGGGGACTCCCTTGAGTTCATAGTATCTCCACAGAGAAAATGTGGGCTTCAGTTCTCTTCCCCTTACGTTTTCGCCATGCTAAATCACTTTGATTTACTATAGTTACTTGCCATATGCTGAGAGGGGAGGAGGCACAGCTGTCTGGATGCATACTCCTTTGAATTTAAAAATTACTGTGCCTGCTAGCTCTTAGAAGAGTGGAAAGACATGAAGCCATGAGTCAGCCAGATGCTGAGAGCATTGCCCCGTCACCAGAGCCTTTACAATTGAGGACACCAGCTCTCATCAGTGCATTTCCCTGCCCACTCCTACTCACGGGGCCCGTACTGAACAGCTCTCTGCTGGGGAGGACTTTGTGCTCAGTTCCTCTAGAGTCCGAAGTTACTGGCTTGCTGGTAAAGGTTAAAATCCTGAAGATTTTAATAGTATCATTTAGGATTAGCATTAGGACCACCAAACCTGCTCTCTGTGATGCTGGGTGGGTGATGTACAGAGATGAAAACCTCATGGTTGAGGTATACAAGGAGCAATGAAAAATGAATAAAGCATACAGAGAGTGTTAAGGCAGTAATGGAGCATGTGGATCTTCTTGTTTTTCTTTGTGTTTTGAGGGTTAAGGGAAAATATTCAGACTGGTACTTCTCAGCTCCTTAGGTTTCCACACTTCCCTTTAATGATTGCACCTTCAGCATAAAACCTGTAGTTATAAATAAGCTAAGGCTTCAGACAGGGAGTTTGCTTTTCTTAAGATCCATACATGGCAGTCTCAGAACTCAGAATCATTGACCCCTTATGGAATTTGTGCATTGAAAATAGCTGAGCTAGGCAATTGCTGTGGAGATCAAAGAAACTGAAGACATTGAAAGGAGGGCAATGGAAATGCTGCTCAACTAGTACACTGGTTAAACAGAGAATTTGATGTGAAATTACAGTGCTGGACTCATATTTGTTAATATTCTTACCGTTTTTGGTTGTGTCTCTAGCTTCTTAACCAAGACCTGACAGTAGCTTATCTTTTAGGCTTCTGCAGGCCACATTCAATTAAATCTTTCATTTGGTTTATTTAAACATTTACTAAACAAAGCTGAAAGTACAATGTAAGGCAGTGGTTCCTGCTCTGTAAGCTGTGTTATAGATACAGTATGACATGGCAGCATAGCTGCTGACAGGAACTGGTGACTGTTGACGCTGCTCTTTTGATCACAAAGTTTGGGAACCCTTCATCTAAGATTCGGCAAGTTGCACGTGGAAGGGTTTATAAAGGAAAACTTTATCTTTACACAAATTGTTATCAAACAACATTGTGTTTGTATTGTGCAGACAGTGCCAGATGAATAAAGAAGAACTGTATACAAAAGCACAGGAAAGATATTTTTTTTTAGGACACATTTAGACCTTACAATTTCCTGTTTTTAAAGTGTTAGCCTTGATGGTTGGTATCTAAAGTGTATTTGTGAGACTATATAATAAATGAATTAATCAAATGCTTGCTTTATATAGATTTACATTAAAAATATTTCTCCAAATAGTGTCTCTGAGTTTATTTCAGACTGTTTCATCATGTGGTAGGTGTTTTGCTTTGCTGAATTTGTAATAAGTAGCTGCATAGCTCCCATTTCTGTGATACTGTTGATGTTGACTCGTTTAAGTATAAAAAAAAAAAAACTTGAACAAAAACTAAACACAACTCAAGAAGTAACTTATCTCCAGAGCATATTAAAATAAAGTCCAGATGGAGTTCTGGGGTGGGAATACGTAGATGTGTGTCTGTGTGTGTGTGTATACATGTATGAATACTCACATGCATATTTTAAAAGGCATCCTTCCAGTCATATGGCTTATGGTCATGTTTTTCAGTTTGGGCAAGGTTAGATGAGATTCTGGAACTTTGTGAGTCTTATTTCTCAGACTGATAACATCAGAAATGCAATAAGGTATGAACACTTACTCCCCTGAGAGCTAAAGGCTTTCATTGCACATGGAACAACCTCTGAATGAAATATAGAAAAAAAAAAAAACAAAAAGAGTGTTCTTGTTTGACTTGGGAGGGAGTGTAGTGTATCTGTGTTCTTTAAATAATGTCCTTTTTTATGGAATCTTTGAATAATGTTGAAATGTTGAAAGAATGAAATATTTGACAGTTGTTGTATTGTACCTTGTTGTGAAAATGAGAAATTTACATGGCCCATGTTATTTTCAGGTTTGCTGTAAACTACCTACCATAGCTATAATGACACCAGCCCTCAGAGAGGCAGCAACAAAAGGTCATGGTATCCACTTGTCACCTTCTCTGTCCTCTAGAGCTATGGAGTCTGATACAGCTTTGTGCATGGAAAATTCCAGAGCAGTGGAAGAGAAGATAAAAGAGGACTCCATCGCACAGATTACTTGCTCAGTCCTGGGGTTCCCCACTGCTGAGCCCAACCTCAGGAATGATATCTTCGGTGTGCAGCATTTTGGTTCTCCACCATCCTCCAAGTGCTATCAGTCTGTCTTGTTAATGAATACAAATTCTGCGTTTAACAACAAAACCGGTAAGCAAACAAAAGCGGGAGAGCCCGACTGCTCCAAGATGAGAAATTCATTACATAATGGTGCTGACACATCATTCGGTCAGATTAGTCGTTCAGAACCTGAGGAACAGGTCAAAGGGCAAACATTTTCAGAGACCACATCTCCGAATTTGGCAGAAATGCAGAGACTTTTGGATTCAAATGTAACTGAATCCGGTAATGCAGAAGAAATGCAGCTTTTAAATGGTAAATGGTACAAGAAGAATGGGGTTTTGGGTAGGGCTTTGGAAGTCCGCGCTGAAACAATAAAAGGGAATTTATTACACCAGATTCTTCACGGGCCTTCAGAAGGGATTTTGAGCTGCACCCCGGAGGAGGTGTATGCTCGCTTACTCCAGTGTGTCACTAAGCAACAAATGGAAATCAGTCGCGCCAAAAGAACTCAGAAGCGTTTACAAATGCTCCTGGCTAAGCACGTTATCAAACATTGTGATCAACAGCTGAAATGCTTCGTCAAACATCAGCTACAAAGAATGAAGGTTTTCCATGAACCAACCAGATTTTTGAGCAGTAGCTCCCTCAGGTGCACTGAAGGTTGGCCAGAAAACAACGCGACTACTTTGGAGAGTAGTTCGAGTACAGACGTAGCGAACGGAGTTAGCATTGCACCAGGTGAAATCCGGGGGTTTGCACTTTCTACTGGAGGGCTGCTGTCTCGCGTGGAGAAGGATCTGGACTCTGATGCAACGTGTAGCAGCTCAGATGAAGATGGCGAGGAACAGACTGTAAGAACAACTGTGGAAGCGTAAGTGTTAAATTCCTGCTAGACTCATGTGCTTCATTCTTATAAATCAAGATGGAAGGGTCTAAACCTGCAGATTCCTCCTTGTGTGAGTAACCTTACTCAGTAGATAGTCCTACTGAAAATAGCAGGACTGCCTGTGTGAGCAAGGTTTGGCAGGGGCCAGACAGAAAGCAGGAACTGCTAATTACAGCATTTAAGGAACAGTTACTTTACTAGACTTTGAAGAGCTAGATTTTGTACTGCACTCTACCAGCTTGCGTTACATTAGTATGGTTAATTATTCAATACTCAGATGGTGCTGTAAATCAAATAGTGATAGCAGTGCTGTAAATCATAGTTTTGGCTGGTATGAAAATAATTTTGATTTTATTCTGGAGTTACCGAGAATTACTCAATATTAGCCTCTCAAAAACCACTACGATATGATAGAGTAAAAATGATCATCCGATGCAGGTGTGAAGCCATTGTTGTATATTCAAAAAGTTTTGTTCTTTGAATTATAATTTTAAAAATGTTAATTTACTTACTGAAGTTGTTCCGCTGCTGTGACTGAAGCTAGCAATGATGTTTTTATTGCTGCTGGTATGTTTTTCAAGAAGAACCAGAGGGAAATTAATATCATTAACTAATACTGTCTTGAATTGTCAGGGATCCTGTCCGTAGACATTATTGTAGCTTTGGAAATCGGTGGTGGGTAAGAGAAGCAGATAGTAAAATTGTTCCCTGTTGGTGGTACAGCATTCTTTTTGGTTTGTTCTGTTTTGTTTGGTTTTTTAACCCTACTTTGCCTCACTTTTAACGCAATCTCTTCTTGTACTCCCCGCTGTCAGGGAGCGTCTAGAAAGCATTAAGAGTGACACGGCTGTTTGAGGAAAAATAAGTATTTAAAAAAATGTATTTATTGGTAAAACATATATTTCTTGGTCTGTTTCTTGAAAAGCGTAATGTTCAGAAGAAATCAAGGAATTGGAAAAGAGCTGTGCTCTGTAACATGTTTATAGCTTCAGTTAGGGAAGCTTCAGTGTAGCATGGTTCTATCAAATTGCTGCTGTGTTTCGTTAAACTCTGTAGGGTTGGAAAACAGAGAAGAGAAAAAGTGCAAGTGAGAAATAGTTTTCGTTTTATGTATTATCAAAATGGTAGATACTGTACTAAAGTCCAACCAAAGCATAATGATTTGCCAGCTAGGTTAGGATCACCTTAAATAAATGAGTTTGCAAAAGAATTACTCTTCTTTCAAAATATTTTAATGAAAAAACCAGCACTTTTGGCTCTTCCTGGCGTAGGAGAATCTACATTCTTCTCCTAGCTGATATGTTTGAACTTCTGAGTAATAGCTCTGCCTCTAGGATTCTTATCTTGTGATTACGTGAACTGAAAAACTGTTGAGAAACTCTGATTCTTGAAGGGTAGTGGGTAATGCAAAACTTGGACCAAAGTTCTATGCGAGGGTTTGCTTTTGTCTTTGTTCCAGGGACAGTCAAGTTTCTAACTGCCTGCCAGTCCTTTACCTTTATTTCTTCTTGTGGCTTTTGAATTCCTTAAGTTAGCTTTCCACTTAAGGCTTACTCACTTTGTTTTGCTGCACTGACAAAAAAAAAAAAAATCCACAGAGGATTATTAAATACGAAGACACCACCTTTGGCTCAGGAAATCCCCAAGCTGCAGTTGCTGGCAGCTGAGGGAGTGTTCTGGAGAAGCACTGCTCCCTCCATGCCTGCCCTGTTGCAAGACTTATCTTGGCCACTGCTAAGCGGTAGGAGGCTGGGTAGATCATCTATAGTCTGACTCAGCACAACCCTTTTTTTTTTTTATGGGTTGGGGTTTTTTTTCCATCCTTTTTTAGGTTCTTACTGCCGAGCAGCTGACAAGCAGTGGTGGTGATGAGGTTAACAATGGGCATTAGCTAAGGCCTCGCTGCATTGGCAGTGCAAGAATCACTGGTGGTTGAACTGCGCTGCTGGGCCAGCAAGTTCAGAGTTAAAGTACTCCCTAATTTAAGCAGAAGACTCTTGTCTGTGTGCATAGGCTGAGGCAGTGCTTGAAATAACATTGTAGTGAGGACAGGCTGTCTCTTTTCTTGAATTTGTGACTTATTTTTCATAGTGAAGACTTTTACTGACCTGGAAAGACTCTTCTGTGATAATTCTTCATAATACTTAACAGTAGATGTTATAAGGTTCTATTAATACAGTAATGAATGGGAGAATGTTTTGCCTCTATCACAGTATACTGATTGCATTTAACTTGAGGGTATAATCATGCTGGTGGCTGGTGCTTGTTATGACTGCAGTGCTTTTTATCCTTTTTGTGGGGGGAGGAGGTGTCAATCCAATGTGCAAGGGGGGAGAAACCTGCAGTTACCATGTTTACCTGAGAACAGTCTGTTTCCCATCAGGAGAGAGAAGTTGATTCTGGCTCCAATTTTTCACGGTAACAAAAAACCTGGAGCTATTTTTAGCATTTTGAACGTGTTCATTCTCATTATCCTGAAAAGAATTTTACCCAATGAATGTTGACATAAGCTCTTCTGAGCTGTATCTCAATGCTTTGTGTCTCAAGTAAGACTGTCTTTATCCATCTATTTCAATAGCTTTGTTGTTCAGTAGCAAATAGCTGCTGTAAGATATTTAGACTGTTGTTCATCCCTTGTGCATTACATAGGTTCTGTCCTTAAGAAAGACCCTTGGTCTGCTGGTGAAGGCATTTCTTCTAGTTGACAATTCACAGTGCTTACTGAATTTACCTAAGTTTCTAGAGTAATTTGAAAGCCTCATTCCATTTCAAGATCTTAATCAAACCACATTTGGTCCTTTGAGTATTTGCTAAAAAGAAATATGAAAAAACCAGTTGGCTCTTTTCAGGAATTTTGTCATTTTGCTGCTAGTGTCAGCTCATGAATGTCTTTAACCTGTTAGTTTTCATGAAGGTTTTCTTAGGCAAAGCACCAAGTTTCCATCAGTAATTTGTGGTGTATTCTAGTAGCATTCCAGCCTTTGGGTGTAGGAAATTTCTCAAAGGCAGATGCTAGGTGCTTCTCACTGGCTCCCTGTTAGGCATTAGCAACCAAAGTGGATGGAGGGCCCGAGAGGAGGGCATCACAAAGCTGACCGTAAGTAATTCACATCAGGCACTTGCAATACAACATAGACATTTCATTGGTTCAGTTTGCTTGGAACTTGTTGATCTTCTTTGTGGTTCATGAAGATGGAAGAGTATCCATAGAAATGGTCACAGTTTTCAGACAAGGTGAACTGGGGGAGGATGTGAGCTCAAAGATTTTTTTCAACAACACAGCTCTGGTCTGGGAGCTATGTATTGTATCCTTCCAGGCCAACTCCACATCCCTATTCCTGTGTTTTGTGTGTTCCTGATGTGGTTAGAAGTTCTGGTTGTTTACAATGTACTACAAAGAAATCCGATGCTGAGGTGGTTATTTGGGAAACCTTTAAAATTGCAGGGTACTGAGTTTTTCTTCTACATGCGCTACATATATGATCTTCCAGAATCAGAAGATACTGGGGTATCAAAAGAACTGGGGTTCTTCGAAGGCACAGCTGCTCACTCCATCAAATAGTAATACACGTACCTAATTGATTAGGGAAAAAAACCTGTTTACAGTAAATTTTTCTGCAAAATCAGTAGCTCTGTCTACTTGTGCCCTGTTTCCCCAGTCCTCTTTCCCACATCTGAATACAGTCCTTTTGCATCATTGGTGGGATTTTTTCCTTCTGAAATATTTTCGTGCTTTTCCTCTGATTTTCAAAGACATGTTTTACTGATTATCGTCCAGCAACCTCAAGTCTGACGAAGAAGCACTGTTATTATTTTTCCATGCCCACAGGGTTTATTGTGCCTGGAAATACTTATAATGAATGTGCAGAGATAGTAAATATTTCTTTTTTTTTTCCTTCTTTTTTTTTTCACCCTTAGATTGCTAGTTGTAAAGAGAGAAGAGAGGAAATCTTCTTTCAGTACAAATACTTTGTGGGGAGGGGAGCAGTAAAGCGTAGAGAATACAGGAAGGAAGAAAATATTATGACTAGTATCTCCAGATCTAATCTATTTGTTCTAAATTATTTTCCAT
Organism: Tringa solitaria; assembly: GCA_026413425.1. Classification (NCBI taxonomy): domain Eukaryota; kingdom Metazoa; phylum Chordata; class Aves; order Charadriiformes; family Scolopacidae; genus Tringa; species Tringa solitaria. The sequence goes on from JAOXJM010000079.1 coordinate 42,650,024, forward strand.
TTTTCCTAGCATTTTTTCTCATGGCTAATTGAGCAACATCAGTGCAGTTCTGCAGGCCTCATGGTGGAAGGGCACTGCTTAAGGGCAGGGGTTTATTATGTGTCTTTGAGCCATGTTATAAGGGGAAGCTGTTTATTTCTGCAAGGTCAGGTCCTAATTTTCCACTCTGAGCTGTTATTTCACTTCATACCTGATATGAGAACTGAATTCTGGTTTGGGAAGGGGAGGAAGTATTGCTTTCCATTTTTCTTAAGCACAACCCCCCAATTGTTCCCAGTTTTAAAGACTTTTTTAGTTTACAAGTCCAGGAAATGTCTTATTTGCATAGAAGATTAATGTGAGAGCTTTTGAATAAGTGTAAATTCATAGGTGCTAATAATATGCTGATTTCTAAATGTTTTATACATTGCTTTTTTATTAATTCCATTCTCTCAAATCTTGGCTACCGTCACTAGGATGTGGGAGGAGAATTGTTACCAGGGAATGAAAGAAAAGATAGCTTTATATTACCTTCTGTTTTCACTCTAGGATTACGTGTATTATTTCAGAATATATTCAGCCTCACTTGGTTGGGTTTCCATAAGATGGATTTACAACTTCTTTAGGGTCCCACACGCATTTACTGTTTTTCTTTAGAGAACTCATGTACAGTAGTAATAACTTGCTTTTGAGCAAGACTTCCTTCTCACAATATCAGAATAATGTTCTTATGAGTGAGGATCCTGATTTCTACTCTGTAATTACATTAATATTTTTGCAGCTGCTGAAAGCAGACTGAGAGTTTTTAATGAAAGGCAGAAGGTTTAACAAGTTGCAACCTGCAAGGGGATCTCGGAGCTGGGAATGTCAAAGCTTTTAAGTTAGATAGGTGTTGAATGCATATTAAATAAAAAACTTGGCATTCCTCTTCTGAGTGACAGTTTAATACAGAGTCAACATAGTACAGTAGAATAGAAAATCTAATAATCAGACACATGTGTATACATGATAACCTTGCATTCTGAATTAAATGGTAGACATGAAGGGTTTGGTGCTTGATGTCAGCTGCTGATTAGTCAGGCTTTTTTCTTTTGCTAAGCTGAGAAGTGTTTTGTTTTGTTTGTTTTTTTCCATTAAAAGATTTAATTACAAACAACGACGAATTGTCTTTATAACATCTTGTAAAGTGAGGGCAACATTATTTCATTTTATAGATAAACATTGATTTCATGAGAATCTACTTGAAAGGGATACATCCAGTGCCTTTGAAAATCAGCGTACGTGGGCCCCTGACACAGGAAATCATTTAAATGCTTTCCTTTTCACATGAAATAAAAAGTGTGCATAAAGACTTCCCAAAATAGGAATGCTCTCCTGTAACAGGGTTTCATTCATACTGCTAAATATGGGTTAGGAATGTAACTTTAGATGTCAGATTTAAATATATTGACCTGTGCTCTTTTTTTTTATTATTTTTAATTGAAACTGAAATAGCTGTAAAAGATTTTATTTTCATCCAAACATTTTACCTAGCTCTTGCGAGTAAGGAGGAGATTTCTGTTGGTGAATTTAAATCAATTTAATTTTCAGTTAGCAAACTTCTAATTACTTTTTCTGGTTTAAAAAAAAATAAACTTGGAACATCCACGCTTGAATAGATGTGCATTATAAACCCCCTGTCCTCCCGGTAGACTGGGCAGCAATAAAACTCAGTGAAACTCCACCCCAAGCTCCTACAAAACACCCAAACTGTGAAGGTTCAACGCTTCAAGCCTGTGTTCATGACAGTCTCCACCCCTTGTCTCTGCAGACCTGCCTGGAGTGTTTAGCCTCAAAACAGACTCCATCCCTGCCCTGTGAAGCAGCCAGCCAAGAACTGTTTGCTTATTCCTCTGTTACTCAGTCCCAACACGCTTACAGCAGTTGAAGGGGGTGCCCAAAGGACTGAGTTTGATTTACCAGGCTGTCCTGTGTCACCAGGGCAGGTGCTGGGTTCCCTGCTGAGGCAGCATGGCTAGAAGCTCCCC
>JAOXJM010000079.1:42652289-42687402 GCA_026413425.1 Tringa solitaria
ACCTGCTTTGGCAGGGGGGTTGGACTAGATGATCTCCAGAGGTCCCTTCCAACTCATTCTGTGATTCTGGCTGCAGCCCCTCCACTACCAAGAACCTGCTGATGCTTTCTAGTGTATCTGGCATGCAAGTTTTGGATCAACTGTTAGTTGTCTATCCAAAAAGTCTCAAAAAAGAATATGCTTTGTATCCACTATAACATTGAAATGTGGTACTATATAGAATGAAATTAGTTACAAGCTGGAGTTAGATGTTACACAAATCCCATACCCACCTATTCCTTGTAAGAATATATATACAGATTTTGGTGCCAACTTCAGTGGCTGGACAGCATTGATATGCTGCTTTTATGCTGTAATAATTTTCCATTTGCACATATCTTTAAAGGAATATATTATAAGCTCTATCTTAATTTATGTTTAGCATGGGATCCAGACGTAGGACTACTGTATTGATTTCTTTTTCAAGGGTGGTTGTGTAATACTTAAAGAGAATTTCTAGGCCTGTGTTCCTGGTGTTTTGTTCTTAGTCTATTGATGTTGTGCCATTTCAAAGGCAAGAAAAGAAGCTTGTTTCCAGGCAGCCCTGGTGTTCTTGAAGTTTCTTTCTTTGCATGTAAGCGCTACCTGCTTCTCTGTTTCGTGTTGGTCTGATCTACAGCATGCTGAGGTTTAGTGGAAAAAGCTGGGGTGCTGGGGGAGCCAATGGAATCTTAAAAATTAATTTTAAAATACTTTTAACAAAAGAAATTAGCAGATATGCATTTTGCAGTGTATTTTTTTTTATTTTATTAAAGAGGAAATGGTGCTGGTGGTTTACCTTTCACAGGTTTTTACTTCTTGGGCAGTTAATATTTTAACTGACCCCACCTCCACCAACCAAATTGGCCTTTCATCATTAGCAGCTCTAAAGAATTATGTAAATGGAATTGAAGATGAAAAGCACCTAGCATGTTGTGAAGCCAGCCATTGGAAAAGTTCAGCACTGTAACAGACAACACTGCTTTAAGAAGCTAAATTTTTAATTTATTTTGTTGAGACCTAAATTGAGTTAACAATTCAGTGCTCGTGTAACAGTTTAGCTTCTAATATAAAAGCTGTAGCAATAGTGTAATTTTTTGCAGGAACCCTGTAGCAGGCAAGTACTGGCTGTGGTATCTTATCAGTTCGGAAGATGTGATTTCTCAAATGAGGGAGCATATAGAGCTCCACCATGAAAGTTGTACAAAATTTCTTTTTTACTCGGGTATCCAAGTGCAGAGACTTTCTTTTTTTTATTTTTTCATCTACAGAAGAATTTTTCCTCAATATTGATTTTCTTTTTTCTCCCCTTCCCCCTGTACCTTCTAAACTTATTTATGGAAGATGTAAAACTCTTACTCTGTTGCTACTTTTTTTTTTTTTTTTTTCCTCTGCTCTGGTTCTATACCATGAATTTTCTCTTCAAGGGAAAAATAATTTCAGGGGTTACTGCATAAATTCCTCAGGCTGGATGGCTTAGCAGAAGTGTTAAGCTGGGTAAAGTTTTTTGGTTTGGGAAGCTAAGAAATGTATTATGTGTTATTATCGGCATATGTTATTGGATGCAATTCTCAAAAGTATTAAATGGCAACCGTATGACAGAGATGGTGGGACTAGGCGTGGGTGCCAGAAATTGTTGTGCTGAGCAGTTGCCGATGGCTGCAGATGATAGGGAGAACTGTAACCCATCTGTTCTGGAGCCGTGTAGCGTTTCAGAGGAAAATCTCTGCCAGGTAAGAATATCTGCTAAACACCAAAGAGGATAGCAACCCCGGAGGCTCCAGAAGAATGACCTGATTGCAGGTCTTCGCAGAGATTGCAGTGTAATTTTGAGGACCAGAGAACTTCCTGTAATTGATTGGTTTGGTTTTTTTTTTTGGGGGGGTTGGGGTGGGTGGGCATAGCTTGGTTTAGTGCTAGTTGCCACAAACCAGCAGCATGTTGCTCTCTGCAGTTAGTCAGCAGCAAGCACTCCTGGATGATCTGAGGGAAAGGCTGGTAGTAAACTGTCAGAGTAAATGGTATTTTGTCGTGTAGTGTTGATCAGATATGATACCAGAGGGTTATATTTGGTGCAGTTTGTTTTAATCTTGTTTGCACTCTGGAATGCATAGAAAAGATTGAGTTCACTAAACGACACTCTCTACTTTTTTAATTCAGTGGTTGGTACGGCTTTAACTGTTAACTGGTCCAGGGGCATTAATACTTCAACAGCAACTGAAGTTAGCTCATTCTGAAAACAAACATTAAGTAGGTGTGCTGGAAAAATTAGTCCTTGAGAAAGCTTTTACGGGTCATTTCATAGTTGGACGTGTTTGTTCAGCCATTACAAGTGTTGGAGGTTTTTGTTGGGAGTGGGCTTTTTTATCTCACAAGTAAAATCTTGATAAGATGATGTAACATATATAGAGTACATATCTGAATTCACTAAATTGAAATGTTTTATATGATGCGATATCCTAGTTTTCATAGCTAATCTCTTATTTACTGTCAGCTGTCTGTAGAGGGAAGAAAAATGGATAGGTTGAATTTCACCAGCATATTGACAGCAGGTATCAGAAGCCCTGCACTCACCTTAATGGCTTGCAAGAAAAGGCTCGTGTTCAGGCCAGCTGCTTTTTGACCATTGCCACGTGTAGTCACAGGAAAACTGACTAATGCTGGTGTAAAATTAGGGGCAGCTCAGGAAGTTCATAGGCTTACAGGTCGAGTCCTGTGGGATCTCCACCATACTAGTGTGCTGTTGAGTATTTGTGATAGAGTGCTATGTGGTGAATATGAACTCTTTTGTATTTTTGTACAACTGCATGAGCTTCCCAAGAGAACTGGGTGATGTATGATTTTTTTCCAGTGTGTTAAGTCTTATGAATTTCATTGTGAGTCATACAATGTCTGGATGGGATTTAAGGATCTGGAGAGCTTTATGATTTTTTGCTTTTCAGTTTCTGGAGTTGAGTCCTTAATCAAAATGATAAATTTCTGCCATTGGTTTCAGTGATTCCCACCAAGGAAGATGATTAAACCTTTATCCTGAGGGTAGTCAGTCTGTAGTTTATGAGCTGCTTCTTGTTCCCAAATACTTCACCGTCGCATGACTGGCAATAGGTTTCTGATAGCCCAGGAGTTCCCAGCAAGATGAAGCAGCAGGGATGGTAGACATCAGGTCACTTTAGGACTAAATAATCTGAAAACTGGATGCCAGAACAATGTGGATTAAACTGAAGGGGACGTGGCCTGGCAGAAAGAGCAAAATACACCGAGTTAGGAAACTGAGCGGAAATGTTAAGTGCGAGGAGATGTCGGGAACAACTGCCATTTTTATGTTTAATGCAGAATTTTGGAATAGGAGAAGATTTTCCCACCAACGCTATGAGGGTACCTTGCTCTCTGGCTTGTTTGTGTTTGAGTGTTGCAACTTGAAAACACTGGTGTTGTTTGAAACAAACTTTTTGGAAGGAGACTGTGTTTTGAGTCGGCAAACCTGTGTTTTGGAGTTTTGATGTGAGTCCATTGCAAGCATCCTCCTTTCCTGTTCAGTAGGAAGCATCCTGTCATTGTCTTCACAGATATGTCATGGTAGGGGCATGTTACTAGTTCTCACTGGGAGTTAAAAAAGCCTCAGTTTCCTTTTAATTTTCAGGATATAAGATACTCGTGGAGAATTACCTTGGGCAAAGGGCTGCATGCTCAAAACTAGGTATGGTGGCACCTATTTGAATTAATCTTTCTGGATACTTACTATCAATCCCACATTCTGTATTTTTTGTACATTTTAAACATCACTGTGTTTCACTTTGATTATTTATGAACTGTTTTCCAGGCTTGTTTTGTGTGCTTACAAAAGTAAAACATGCCTAAAAGGTTTAAATTCCACCCCTTCTCCTCTCTTGTAAACAAAAAAAACCCACCCGTGCACAAACCCTAAACAGCAGTGTGTGTCTGGCACAGCAGTTTTATCTTGGTTAGCAGTTCCCTTTTGCACTCATATTGCTTGCCTGGTTTTATTTTTTGGGACAGACTGATCTTAGCTATTGGGAAAAACATAAATTTCACCCACAACATAGTGAAGGCACTGAAAATACTTCTTATAGCCCTGTTGCATTCTCTGATGTTGGTTTGGTTTCCTAAAAGCGTGGTTTATTCTCAATTCTTTTCTCACTTTTGGAGAAGGTGAGAGTGCTGAGTGGTTTATCCATATGTTGTGTCCGCAGATCGTGGCTAAAACTTCTTTCACTTCAAGCAATGGCACTGATTGCAACAGCACTATATTATTTAGTCCTCTTCACTTGCCTCTTCGGTCTCTGCAAAAGCAAGTAGCTTTGATGAAATGCTTATACTGCCTCTGATGCTGCTGACCATCCCTGGCTGAATTCTTTCCCATACTTTGGGGTGACACAGTACAGCCCAAACATCTGCTTCCTAGTTATATTTTTGATCATACTTTCACTGTCTGCCTTTGTGTCTGCGCTTCTTGTGCCTTGTTTGTTCTTCTGCGTTTCCTTCTTTCTTCTTTTGCAAGTTGTGCGGGGTTGACCTCCTGCAGTTCAATCAGAACAGAGGAAATGCAAGCCAGTATCTCACATGGAAATAAATTTTGCCTCTGATGCTATTCCAGCATGTTTTTCTAGGGAAATTTAAATGAGATGTTTTATTCATACAGAATCAGTATTGCTCTGTCTCTTCCAATTGTAATAGTCCTGGATGAGTGCAGGAGATGATCTGCAGATTTAGAGTCATCTCAAGAGCAGTAAGTTTATATGTAAGTTTAATATTTCACTGTACTGAAATACTGAAGATCAGAAATTTTTGTGAATGTAATGTGGTTTATATTGAGTTGCCAGCAGAAGAACAAATTTGAAATTCCTGTGGAGGTTGCGTGATGTTAGAGTCGAAAGCACAGAAACCAAGTAAAGATGCTTTGCAAAAGGAGGACACAGGAAGCGGGACAGACAGAAACTTTTTTTTTTTTTTCCTTGTCTCATTCCCAACAGAGAACCAGAGTAGGAGCTTCTACTTAAGCACCTGCTCTGACTTCCTCCTTCAGTAACAGACCTGGTTATTTTTGTAACCCGTTACGTTTTTTGGTTTTGTTTTTTATCTTCTCTGGATTTGCAAAAATAATGAATTCACCGGTGCCACCTTGAAACATCTTTCTTTATTGAGTTGAGTGAATGCTATGCTGTATGCTCTTAACATTCCGGGAACGGATTTACATATTTTTAATTTTTATTTTTTTAATTGCAGTAGTAGGCTATCATTTGCATTTAAGTGATGATACTACTTTGCATGCAAACAGCTCACTTTAGGAGCGTGAGGATAGCTTATAGTGATTTTAATCTTTCTTTGAGGAGTTACAAGGTTTACTAAATAGTTTGTAGAGAAATAAGCTTAGAGGCAAAGATGGTAAATAAATAATGCAAGATCTAACAAATATGAGTGACGGGAACAGACTTTAGCAGCGCTCTCACCTCCAATCCTGTACAAGTGAGCTCACGCTCGCTGCTTTTAAGTTTCCTGCCCCTTCCCATGTGGCAGTCTAAAAGCGTGTGTCTGTCTGTCTGCAAGGCATCAAAACTGGGAAAAAGACCTAGACTAAAACTTGCTCCATCCACCCTGCATGCAAAGTTAAAACTAACCATGAGCAACTCCAATCCATGTCACCGTGTAGCTGCTCAAGTGCTTGTGTAGGCGCTGGGCACGGGGCAGCCTCGGCTGGCGGGAGAGAGAAGCTAAAATTGCTTCCCTTGGCGTGAACTTGAAATGTTTGTGCTTAGTTCGGTGCAAACTCTTCCTTATAGAGGAGCCTAAAGACATCATTATTACAGTGTAATTAAATTCTGTTAGTTTCATTACGTAGTACACTTTAAAGCCTTAAGAAATACTTGCATAGTGTTTTAGAATGGAGCAAAAATACATAATAGATTTAACAGTCAATGCAATTAATTCAAGAATTAATATTGTGTTTAAGTAAAAAAACTGCAGACACGTTTTTGAAAAATAACTTGTGATGTAACTGGAGAGAATTTTTTTTAACATGTGACAGTAATATACAGAGGACATGATTTGTTTGTCTTACAGCATTTAACTGTTTTTCTGTTATCTGCTGTGGTTTGGTATTGATTATGGATTCTCTTACTGCTGTGATGATCTCATACAGTGTATGTATTTTTATTTTTTTTCTCATTTGCCTCCTCAGTCTGTCTGAGGGTGGCTCACCTTTCTCCCCACGTTGTTGCAGTTGGCTTGGAAGGTAATTCTGACAGTGTGACTTAATTTTCTTTCACTTGGGCTTTCTTGTTAAAATATCCTGGTTTGGGGTGTTTGTTTGTTCATTTGGCTTTTGAGAAATCAATAGAAGTAAGCACTTCCAACACTTCTGTTGGGTTGTTCTCTGTTATCCTCTTTGTTCCTATTTAACTTTTTTTTGTTAAAATTATTAACTCAGTGATTTGTTACAGCCTCATTAAGCATCTCTTTCTTAGGATTAGCTTTTTGCTATCCTGGGCTCCTGAGACAAATCCTAAGTATTCCAGCCACCACATTTATGTGAACATGCTATTTAATTGACCTCTGCCTTGGGCCAAGCAGGAATTTGGATCCCCCTTTTCCCCGCAAACTGCATTTTATGACTTCCAGAAGCACAAACATGCAAAAGCTGTTAATCCCAGGGACATTCTTGGCAAGACAACCTGGTTAAAGAATAAGTAACCAGGACTATTTACTATGTGCTGGTGATAATGGGAAACCAAAGAGAAATAAGAAGGTGTTGTCAGAAAAGTGCATATTGACAAGATTGTTTCATATGTCTTTTTTCCTAGGACAAAATGACTAATAGAGTATGTAACGTGTATATAATTTATTATGGTATATATTGATAGAATTCTTTGAGTTTCTTTTTGATGGTAATCCACTTCATTTGCTTGCACGTAGAATCTGGATTTAAACAGGACGTTTCAATCTGCTGTCTAATTTCATATGTTCATATTGTCTGTGTAGGAGAGAGTTTAAGCTGGTTGTAAATTAGGTGGACAGACAATTTCTGTTACAAAGTGGGGAAATAATGTATTTTAGAGGTAACTATCAGAGACTGCATCTATTCATACTATTTATAATAGCTGAAGTAGACTGAAAGTTATGAGATTGTGAGTTATATTATAATCTTTGCCCTGAAAATATGAGGATTCTCAAATTTGCTGATTTTCTTTATGCCAGGAAATGTCTAACAACTTCTCTGCAGGGTAATGCATTACCTTTCTTGCGTTGTTGAGATAGTTGACACAAAATTCTGCATGAAACAATTGAACTTGTGTGATGTTCCTGTGCCAACTCACTGGCATCTGCTTTTTCTCATATCTTTTGTGATACTTCAGTACACTTCATTGCCTGGGGAACAGAGGATCACATATTCTGCCTGTGCAGAACTTAAAGGCAGTGTCATCCAGGATTTAGATCCAGTAGTTATCCCAATAACTTAAGTAAAAACACTTATTTTCTAGAAGACATTTGATTTTTATATTTTTTTACAGTTCTGCTAAGTTAGCTGTGGCAGACTACTCGACAGATTTAGTGGGGAAAAAAACACCAGTCATTTTCTTTAAAGAAATAAACTTGTTTAATGATAGGATACTAGTGGAAGTTGCATGATAAAATACTGCATTGTGTTGTCTCTGTTGCTTAAACTTACTAGATATTATTTTTTGAGTGGTACTGCTATGTCATTCATTTATTTAATATGTAGGTTGAGTAAAGTTTGCTGATACTGGTGATGAATTTAGCATAATAAAGTTAAACTAATCACAGTGTCAGGTACCAGGAGGCCTATCTTTTGTGATACAAAATACACCTATTTGTAAACAGCAGTAAGATACATGGTAACTATACTACACTGACACAACTGTATTTATGAAATAGTTTGAATAAAAGAAATTTAAACACTTATTTGGGGTTTTGGGAACTGACTTGATATCTAGCTGGTAATTGCTGGATGGTGTTTTATTGGATTCCAGTTGTTAGCAAACGATATTCGTGGAAGCTTGTGAGAGGGAGTGTGGTATAAAAATTTGGACTCTTGCTAGTGGAGTTACTGGAATTCTTTACAGATCTGTAATATGCATTAACTGATATAGTTTGGTAGTTTCTCCAGCTCTGAGTTTTATAATACGGAACAGAAAACTAGCTTAGCCTGGGAGTAGCCAGTGAACATTGATTGTACTGGTTTGGGCAAGCGCTGTAGTTACAGAAATAAGCTAATGTGAAACTGGATGGGTATAATCAGATACCTTCTGAAAGCAACTGAGATGCTTGCAACATGAGGCAGAGCAGCTGTCAAAAATGTTCTTGTGCAAATGTGGTTATCTTTATTTTTGGACTAACCAGCGTTTTGTCTTCACAGCAGCTACACTTCTGAATGGAAGTGGCTTGCAGACAGAGCTAGAATTGGCAGCCGTTGGACATGGCTTCAAGCCCAGATTTCAGAACTAGAATACAAAATCCAACAACTAACTGACCTTCACAGGCAGATACGTGCCACCAAGGTATTGTCTGTAAGCTCATAAATGGGCTTTTCAAATGATCTTTTGACAGTGTTTCTTGTAATATTTATTTATTTGGTTCCTTGTTGTTGTTGTTGTTGCTGTTGTTTGTTTTGCTGTAGAGTTCTTGTATCCACACAGACTATCACATGCAAAGGTTAATGAGAAAGACATCAGGAGCTAAAAAGCACTGTATCCTAGAGGCACCAGTGCTGGACTGGGAGTCAGAAACTCTTACCTTCCTATCTCTTATAGTTTGTGACTTTGTTAGTGACTTTCAGGGGCCCAGCACAAGGTACTGCATTTATCACACTAGTTTTTCTCTCAGCAGAAGAGGCAAGATTTGGTTTTCAGGTGGGGTGGTTGGTTATTCATTTTTGTGTTGTGGGGTTTCAGGGTGGTTTTTTATGTTATTTACAGTGCATGTTTATTCTGAGGATTAGCTAGTTAATGTTTGTTCAGCACTTTGAACAGGTCAAGGATTAATTATTACTAAAATTCCAATGTGTTTAACTCATGTACTAGTTTTTGTAAATCAAACTGGCTAGACAGTGGGAAAGTCAAATTCCTAAAACATGAATAATCTATCTAACAATTTAATGGGTTCCCCAGGTCATTCGCGTGTGCAAGAAGCCAAAACCTGTGATAATTCTGGTGGTGTGATAGTGAGGGGTTTTAGAGGGGGGCTCTTTGGCTCTCCATTCATGAGCCTCTTATAGGTTGTCTCATCCATGCTGGGGTCAGATAAGCACAGATGGAGAGGAGCCAGAAGATGCTTTAGACTTTATGTGGCTAAACGTGAGACTTTGAGGGAGTTTAAAAAGGAGAGGGAAATCACCCCAGAGAGCATTCCCCCAGATCACATGAAGAAAAATTATTCCCTCTTCTCTTTTTCCCTTCAAAGTCTTTCTTCTCATATCCAGCTTTTCTCTCCTGCTCACAACTGTTCCCCAGGAATTGAAGAGCCTTTGTTTGAGGGTCTGCCCTGCCTCTGCCTGCAGAAATGAAAGGAGATTTTGTATTTTGGTGAAGGGAGAGAATTCTCGTATTTTAATGTTGTCCTAAACACCAGGTACATGCATGCTGTTACATCCAAAAGCTATTAGCCTTAAGGGTGACATAGGTCTCAAGAGCTGCAGAAAATGGAGTTATAAAAAAAAAAAAAAAAACAGAGAAATGAGAGAAAGAACATTCTTTTAGTCACACATTTTCTTCCCATTAGGTGGTGCGTTGGCTTGGAGCCTAGTAATCTTCCTGGTAGAGATCTTTAATGACATTCCTATTTGCAAACTTCATGCCCCTTTTACCAGCTGTGGTATTCAGTATTTGGCATTGTGTCCCATAGTGAAGATAGACACATATTTTCTTCAGTTGTGATTTTTTTGTATATGTATCTGTAGCACACCAGCACAGCAGCTACAGAAGGACACATGGGCTGATAGAAGAGCTCTTTGGCTCCAGAGTAGTTACACGGTATCATTAGAATTTGTATGCTGTGTTTAGTTGTTTCAGAGTGTTTTTCATGTGCTTTGAGTGGAAAAAAAGTGTGATTCATAGCTAGTGAACAATGATTTCAAGCAAAATGCCACTCCTCTACCACCATAACGCAATAGGAAGGGAGATGGTTAACTAGTGGGCAGTTTCCTGGCCTACTACATTGTGCATTGTGTCTTCTCCATCTCTGTGAACAGAAGTAGCAGCTCTGCATCTTTGAGAGTCATTGGAAAAAAAAAAGTCTATCTGCAAAATAAAACAGTTCTATTAAGGGGGAGGGGAGTTAATTGCCAAAACCTATCAGTTGTAACCCATTTAACTTACAATTCTTATATAGTCAATATTAGTCTTGTAATTCTTTAGTCTTCCTATTTTCTTCTGTGCCTGTTCTGTCATGCCCTTTTTGTACAATCTGTCAATTTTCTCCTTTCTTTTCTGCTTTTCTCTTTCCATGCTTGGTCAACAGGATTCTCAATGTAAAAAAAAAAAAAATTCCAAAAAATAAAATTCCAGTGAAATTGAGGGACACGTCCCCCTCTTTTTACCACTTTTACTATGTGTCTTCCTATTCCTCCAACTTCACAATTTGCAGCTTCTACTTTTGCAAGTTGTTTTTTTTTCCTCTCTCTGTGGACATGACCTCTCATTCTTCTACAATAAAAGATCTAAAGTTGCTAAATTTAAAAAGAGCCTAAAGCTATCTTTTCCTCCTGTTGTGGCACATAAAAATGAGATCTATACTTGAATTTCCTTGAATGTCCTGCTGTTGGTCTACATCTTGTAGTATGATACTGTCTGGATTCATTTCCTTCTGCTGTAAATGGAAAAGCGCAGATGATTGGCTACTACCTGATAAGGAATGTGGAAACATCTAGGGTTGACTTGATGGGAATTCAAAATCTCTGTGCCCCTTTTGGGCATTAAAGCAAGTTTTCACTCACCTACATTTATTTTTAGAGATCGTATTTATTCTCAGGTTTAAAATCATAACTCAAGCAGGGGAATAAGTTAGAGACACAATGAGAACAGGACAATGTCATGTTCTCTCCTAGTCTCCCCTTTGAAGTCCCTTTGAGACTTGCTTTCATGTTTCAGGGCAAGTTACTGCTGAGGCAGGAGGCAAGATGTGACTAAAACTACAGGATCCTTAATTTTCCACCGCCCTAACCTAGATCTTGCTTAAATAAATAATATAGGGGTTCCTTGTGTTCACATGATACCAGTCTTCCTTGGTTTAGTGGAATATTCTTACTAGAAAGAAAAATGTGAGGCAGCGTAATTGAATGGTCCCATTTTTCAAATATCTGCTTGGTATTTGAACAACAGTTACTACTTAAAAGCAAGTAAATTCTTTCCCTTTCGTCTTTGGAAAAAGCCTGCAGAGGTTTGATGACCTTTTCCAAGTAGTAAATTTATTTGCTCGAGATAATGACAAATTAAGGGACTATTTGACAAACTGTTTTTGACTGTAACAAAGCTATTTCTGCTAATTATTTAATCTTTTAAGTTGTTAAAATAAACCAACTGAGATGTTACCTAGGATTGTATATGACACACTTCTATTTTTCTAATCTGTCATGTGGAAAACCCAATGGGGGTATTTTTTTCCTAGTTCCGTTTATGAAACTGTTATTTTCCTACCATATAAAGTTGTATTTATCTTATTAGGTGGCATTTTAGATGATAGGCCACGTCCTGATACCATGTTTGTGCAGACTGGCTTAAAAAGCAGTGAGATTGCTAAAATATTTAGGACAGTTACTTCTGTAATTATGAAACTCTAAAAATGCTCACCTTAAAATTAAAAAAAAATTGTAAAATGCTTTTGTTTTGAATTTTTTAGATCTTTGCTACATAAAAAAATAACAACCTTCATGTTTTGCTTAGAACGTTGATAGGAATAAGAAAAATAGAGCACTTTATAATGGCGCTGCAGAATTTATTGGCTGCAAAGACTATAACCAACTTCAAATCAAAGGGTGGTTGTTTCTTACAGAAAAGTATCTACTTAGATCAACAGGGAAATGATCATATAGTTTCTCTAATAAGTATGAATTTCTGATTTGAATTTTGGCACAGATGTTTAAGTAGAGGTATAACACTAGAGTGATTGCTATTATAAGGAGTAGCATAAATGGTGCAGCTTTTCATTAATGAAAATACTTACTATTTTGATATTTTAGCTGTGAAGTGTATTTAAAATCTAGTTTAGGGATTCAAAGAGTTACTGGGACGATTTAAGGGGGAAGTGCCAGGTTCAACTGCCCCTTAAAAATGATTTAGGAGGGTTAATCCATTGTCAACCAACTGTGTTCAATTGCTGTTGTCTAGGGGATGGTGATCTTAGAAGAATTCCCATTTCCAAAAGACATTTTGAAGAAGCAAATACAATTGACAGACCAAGAAGCTTTATTAAACGCCACAGGGAATTCGCAAGCTGCCATTGAGAGACAGGATTCTTTGCCGGAGCATGACTTTGAAATGTCACCCAGCAGTCCTACCCTGCTTTTACGAAACATAGAAAAACAGGTAAAGTAAAAATGAGAACTGAACGGTCAGTGGAGCCAAATGATTTGCTTTAGAAATAGGGCAGGTTCCATGGTGATGACTTCCAAAAAGGCAGATATTTTGCAGTACCGAGAGTGAGTGCGGATGCATTGAAGGGCTTAAATAAGTATATTGTACACCAGGTTACAAATTAACCTTTTATTTCTGACGTGTCTGTGTTACCGCATTGTTTCCATCAAAGCGGCCACATAACAACTTCTAATAGCTACCCAGAAACCTGCCCATCCTTTATAGTTAGGCTCAATGTGGAGTTGCCACAGATTGTTTCAGGAAATACTTACGTGAGGTGAAAGAGTTCAGCTGAAGATGGAGATACGTTGCACTTGAAACAAACCAAAAAAGCCCCAGCGGAACGTAATTGTTGGTCTGCCTTTTCAAGCATCATAGTTTCAGTGCTGAGGAATTCCAGGTAATTAACAGGCAGAGCATAAGAGTAGCTGTGAGCTGAGTTTCGGTTCACGGTGTTCAAAACAGTCCTTTCCAAGGTTAATTCCAGGAAATGCGATATAGGCTTCAGCAGGGTTTTCTTTTGCTAGAAAGTACAGAAAGAATGTGGTAGAGTCACATTGCTGAAGGAGATACAGGAAATTTGTTCTCAGAATGAATTTATGCAGTTAGCATAAAGCAAGCCTGACAAAGCCAATATAGTGCATTAGTATGTTGCTTTGCTGCTGTACATAAATTCTTGGTCATGTACATGTTTTTTAAATGGAGTAAAAGTAGCTTTAGGTACTAATGCCTGTTCCTGAATCTCTGTGCCAATTTTTCTTATTTGATAGTCATACTTTTCCTGTTCTTAAAATGCTTCCCCTGTTCGATAGATATTATCTACAACAGACAGGAGTGAGGAAGCAATGAAACAGGAAATTTGTATACACAGTGCTGGCAATTGCAGGGGGTAAACCAGAGAGCATTTTTAGAATGTGGTGAATGTTCCCTCTTTAAGTGGTTACTTGGAGAATTAAACCCACTTTTCAGTAAGAATTTGACAATTAAAGTAATAGTAGTATATTTCCTGGTCCCTAAGTTGCTACAGACATCTAAGAACTTCAGTGATCTGAAAATTACTTGAAGTAAAGGTACTCTTCATTTAAGGCATCTCACAGATTACATCAGGTTTCTTCCCTTAACACCACAAAAAGCTTTGGGGTTTGATTTGCTTTTTGCCTATCAGTTCTGTAAATCAACTTTAACTCTGACGGACTGAGTTTCTTCTTGTTCAATGTCAGGAGTAGCAATGCTGTAGGCTGATGTACATCCACAGATGTTCCCACAGATTTCTTCAGTTGTATGTTAAAAGTATTTATTAGTTAAAAAGAAAGAATTTTGCTTGTGAACAAAAAATTCATGAAGAATAAAAGTGACCGAGCCAGGCAATTTTTATTAATACTGTTTTCAAGGCCTTTTCATAGCTGTGCCACGTTTTAAAAACATGTGTGTTTTTCCTTGCATTTTGGAAGTGTGCTGTTGTTTCGGTGCTTTTATATTCAGTAGAGGCTTGCTCCTTACAGACTGAATTCTGTTGAGATTTTTAAATCAATCTGCTAAATATTTTACTGGCATCTTGTTTGCTTTGTCCAGACCTTTTATAATTGACTTTCTATTTCTGTTCTTTAATATCTATCCCTGAATATTTTATTCTGGCATGAAATTTTTACCTGACTGCATCACTTAAACATGAACAGAAAAGACATGAGTTGAAATAAAATGGAAAATACTTTTTCTGCCTCTTTCTGGATAAATGGTAGTGCCTCAAAATGTAACAAAAACTTACTGGGTGACCTTTAGTAATTTTTGTTTTAAACAATCTTAGTTCTGAATGAAAACCCTACAAAATAATGTAAAATTTTACCAAAACCAGCATGTTATTTCAGATATATTTAATTTCTGGTTAGTGTGCAGCACACACTTTTGTCTGAGAAAGCTATGTTTATTGTCAGAATAGCCTTTAAGGTTTGACATTTAAAACAAAAAAATCATTGTGAAATGTTATCTGGACTCAGTCCACAATTCATTGCTTTATAAGGAGTAATTCTTAGTCTTAACTAATTAGCTGCATTTGTTTCGGGGCAGTTCTGAAAGTCTGGGTTTTGGTGGGGTTGGGCCTTCTTGTTGCTCTTTTTGAGGATACCAGAAGATTTTAGCCATTCTGCTTGTAGTTACAATAGTCCTCCTGTAGTTACACTTCCTTTTATAAAAACACCTTTGTCAATCTGCAGTGAGCAATGAAGAGGATTCTTTTAACAAGAAAAATACTTTGAGAGAACAAAATGTACAATGAGTAGATGGCAGACTTTTCCCCTCCGCTGTTGAAACACTTGTTGAATATTCAGCCAGTTAGCAGATCTGGGCTGCAGCTGTTGTAACATCAGCTGTAAAGTGCTCTGGTTTCTTTTGCCTTTTAAAAAAACCTTTGGTTAAAATTCTAAGGTCAGTAATGTGTTTTGTGTAGTGCTTATTCAAATGTATAAAAAGTGTCCTTGGCTGGTTTTTAAGGGTTGTGTTGGCTTTTTGTTGGTGTGGGTTTTTTTTTGTTGTTGTTGTTGTTTGTTTGTATAGTTGAACATAATACTTGTGAAAGAAAAACATGGCACACTTGATTAGAAGAAACTAAATATGATTATTCCATGATGTATACAACTGGAATCCTAAGTAGGAAAACAAGAAAAACCCAGGACCTTTGAGCTGTTGGGTCTGAATGGAAGTCTGACTACCTTTTATTTTTCTTATATTTTCCAGAGTGCACAACTAAGTGAAATCATCAGCAGCCTAATTGCTCCACTCAATCTGTCTCCAGCTTCTTCATCTCTTTCATCCAAGACCTGTAGGCACAGACAGCTGGTCAATGGCATTTCGTTCAGGTAGGTGATAGCATGGTAACATTTTTTTTTGAGACTAATTCTTGGTAATGTTATGTAGATTAAACTGATCACACTACAGTAGTAAAACAGGAAGAGAGCTGCTTTCTGCAAGCTTCAAGAGAAGTCAAGTCTTGCTTGTAAGGTTGGAAGTAGTAGGATTTTGTTTTCTTCTTAAAGACATCATAAAAATATGCAGTCACTGTCAGTGCATGTAAGTACTGGGAAGATTAATGTAGCTGTGAAGTAGTGAAAGGATACATTAAGTAATGCACTACTACTGATTATTTAGACTTCATGCATTCTGTCATCACGAGTGCAACTGTATTTCTGGAAGAGTGACAAACTAGACTTCACTAGTTTAGTAGAATTCATAAGCAATGTCAAATGTGCCTCAGCATGGGTCAGTGTCCATTTTTTGAGGCAGCTTCATTAATTATAAGCACATCGGTCTTCAATACAAGGCCAAATTTTTCTTTGCCAGCTACTTTTTCAGGAATTTGGAGATAATATTTTTCCATTTGTGGCCCTTTTTTCTGGATGGATATACCTTCCAGGATGACTGTAGCAGCTCGAAATTAATATTGTAGAAAAATATTTTTCAGTACTACTCCATACTTCTTAGTAATTCCATCTTTATTCAAAGATTTTTAAAATACAGTGCAGGCTGTAATCAGTATTAGTCTCAAAACAGCATTAAGGTAATTGGCTACAGTCCTGTCTTAGAGAAAACCTGGTTATGTAGTGTATTTTTCCTGAGATACTGGTAATGTGATTTTTTTTGAGGGTGGAGGGGTTGCTGTTATTCTTAGGTCTTAATTAAAATCAGGTGGATGAAGAAAGTGTTCCCTACAAGAGCTGGCGGGTTTATGGCAGTGTCTGCAGCAGAACATAATTCCCTGGCTCCCGGCTCCAAGAAGAGCTGGCCGCGCCGTCTGTTTCATCAGCTTTGCCACAGAGGCTGTAGCCTCCCACAAAGAGATTATAATGAGCAGCTTGGATGTGCAGCTTCTTTAACTGCCGTCTGTTCCAAAGCAATTGTGCGACTGTGTCCTAAATTTAAGGATGAAGGGGACCTGTCATGTAGCATTCATCCTCCTGACATATCAGTTATTTGCAGAAAACGTAGGAGAAAATCAGAGGATTCCTCTGAGTTTTAGAATAAAAATAGCCTTGAAATAGCAGTTCCTAGTAGTGATGAGTATGTGGAAGAAGAGAGTAGTTTAGGCTGCTAGAAGGCTGTGTCTTGAATCTGTGACTTTTTCATGGTACAGATGAGGAAGGGTTCCTGCTTTTAAAAACATTTTTAGGAGTGTATGAAGTTGACTTCATCATGATGAGGGACTCTGATGATGTAACTTCAAGCCGCTCTCTTCTCATTTATCAGGCACTGTTCAAAATCAGTCTTATTTCCATTTTATGAGCAACACAGTTGTTTGCTTATGGGCCACTCTCTCTAAGGCTGGTTGTTTTCTACTTATGATCTATAAAAGCCCAAAGAAGAATGGGAAGATATTCTCAGTGTTGTAGCTCTAAACTGGAGTTGGTGAGTTAGGTGTTGGAAGGGAATCTGAGAGACTTGAGAGCTTTCTAGATGTCACCTTGAAAATCAGTTAAATCACTAATTTTAATTTTTCACGTCTTGTGAAGTGTTTTGAAGTCTACAAATAAATACTGTTCATTAAAGATGGTAATTAAGCATGATATAGAATGGGTATCATGAGAATCCTGCAGAGAAGTTCACTGGCTTCTACTTCTTGTTTTTTTAAGTGTGTTTCAGGTTTTTGTGGTATTTTGTTTTGTAGTAGTTCTGTGTGCAATTAATTGAGACAATTATATACTACAGTTAACTTTATTTCTTGGCTGCTTCTCCTCTCACTCTTTATAGAGCTCACTCTGATTGTATTAAGTACTTGAGAAAGTAGAAATAAGAATCAAATTAAAAGTAAGGTGATTGTTTGATTTTGAATGGGAAAATAAAAAGGATTAAAGCAATTTTTACTTAAGTAAATTCTTGAAATTAGTTGTAGGCTCTTCATGTGAAAGATGTTTAAAATAGGTCTAAGCGTGAGATGCTTTGAGGTTGGTAATCATGCGGTTGCACTGTGGTTGGCTACATGAGCTATTGCCAGTGGAAGTGGTGGTGCATGTACAGTTCCTGTTTGATTAAGTGTGGGTAACCTTGAATTTGTCAAGGTCTAATTTCATTAGTGACTTCCTTTTACTATGAAGCTTTTGTTTGCTGAATTGAATCTAGATGCCAAGATTAGCCAGCTATGTTCTATGAAGGTAAATGTTCATAGAAGCAGTTCCCTGCAGTAGCGATAACCACTTTCTTAGGAGGGGAGAGGAATGAGAAAGTTGATTGTTTCAATACAGATAATGCCTGTCTGATGCCTTGCTCTGCAGCTGTAGCTGTGAGTGAGGTCTCTGCTTTTTAGCTAGGATACAGAGCTAAAAAGGATACAGAGCTAAAAGGATACAGAGCAAG
Source organism: Tringa solitaria (assembly GCA_026413425.1). Lineage (NCBI taxonomy): Eukaryota > Metazoa > Chordata > Aves > Charadriiformes > Scolopacidae > Tringa > Tringa solitaria. Next base: position 42,670,250 of record JAOXJM010000079.1, read on the forward strand.
AAAGGCCAACCTGTGAGCTTTGAAAGGAGCATTTCAGCAAATTGATGAATCTTACATTTGCCAGTGGTTCATTTGACTCTACTGTAGAATCGCATTTTGAAAACCACTCAAATTAAGATCAAAAATAAATGGGTAATTCAAACCTTGACTGGGAACCCTATTTACACAAGTGGCAGGAAAACCATATGCTGGGCACTGGAGATCCAAGCCACAGAGCTGAGATCTCTGCTGTTTTGAAAATGGAGCTGTGCGTTACTGCAAGGCACAGGAGGGTAAATACAGCAGCTGGCAGAGACTAAAGAGAGATTATCAAAGACCTGGGCAGACCACCAGAATAAAGGCAGGAACCAGAGAAGTTGAGGAGCCAGACTGAGGAGCTTTGTGTTCTAATTTACCTGTCCAAGTTGTCTTTCATGTAAAAGGCAGGTATGTGGAAGTTGAGAAGTTGGGCTTGGCACCATCTGACTGCGAGGTGGATAATTACAGAGAAAATGTGTTTAAGAATTTGGAGAAAGTATTTTAAGAAACCTTTTGCTTGGACTTTAAACATTGTATTTCTCTCTCAAGCCTTAAAAATCCAGTGTTAGCGCTAAGAATGTCATGCTTCAGACATTGCTGAAAATATTATTAAAAAGCATGCAGACATGCTTTTAAATATTTTGTACCATCCCTTTTTTAATTAGCACATTTTTTTTCATTGAGCCTGTGTTGCTTATTTGGATTCGTCCGATGTGTCAGAAGGACAGCTCAAATTCAAGCCCCTAAACCTTGTTACCACACCAGCACAGCATGAGATGGTGTTTAATCACACTTTCATAACAAGCTCTTCTACTAATAAAAATGTGCTGTTAGAAGAATACTGCTTGTCAAAAAGATTGATAAATGGCCTTGTAGTAAATTCAATTTCATGTGTTATTGTGTGTTACAACTTACTAATCAGGCTGTGACTTGCCAGACAAAGTTCATAAGAGAAAATAATCATCTGTGCAGACAGATGACCTCTTACGAACCAAGGCCAAAATATCTCTTATACTTGCACTTCTCAGGCAATTTAGAGTTGCGGTCAAGGTCTTCAGCATTATTAAAATAAAGGCACAGTGGAGCCCTTTTTTGCAGCAAGCCTTCAGCTTTGCAAGGAGGTGTTGTTACAGCAACAAAATAAAATCAGGATACCTATAAAAGCGAAGTGCGTTCTGCCCATTGAGTTCTTACCTTGCAGTGTTCCCTGTTCTGGTTAGCAGAGAGGCTGTAGGTTGGTGAGAGTGATCGAGGTTGTTAGGTATATATGTACAGAGTTTTCTACTGCTCTTGGCCTTGTGTTGTCACATCACTTTTGTGATTGCATACTATATTACTAAGGATATGAATACAGCAACTGTGTGTGTAGGTGAGTTTGTGAAGGGATGATGCTCTAACACTGACGGGGGTTTGAAAGGGATAGACTTGGGGAAATGCAGGTAAGACTGAGATTTAGTGTTAAAACAAAGCTTTCCATGTGTTCGTGTAGACCCTCTCACATTGTGACTGGAACTGAGCTTGCATTCTGCCAAATCATCTGGGTCTAACCAGCTTCTGGGTCTTAAAGACAAACAGGCTAGGCTTCCCCTTCTCCTTGAGAGCTTCCCCCAGGCTGGGCTCATAGGTGTTAGAAGTGTTAGAAAGGGAGCTCTCGAATCTGGAAAAAACAAATGCCATTATGTGCTTGACATTTGTTTTCATGAGCAGAAAGTTGACCAAGGACAATAAACTTCCTTTTGTGACCTAACATAGAATTAATCGATAAGCAAACAAAGCACGTTGTTTTAGCACACTGTTTCAGAAAAACTTCTAGTGTTTATAAAATTCTCTTAGTATTAGATAGCTGATGCTATCAGTGTACAAAATTTTAGTCTATGCGTATGGAGCGTATTTAACTTTTTGTATTTCCTCCACTCATTAATCATGAAATTGCAGAGCTTCAGACAACAGAGAGGTATCCTCTTCGAGCAGCTGGTTGCTTGATCATCAGCACATCAAGAAAAGAAGAAGAGACAGGACAAGACTAAGATCTCTCTCCATGGCCAATGTGAGCACATCTGCCCGAACAAGGCCTCTTCATAGTTTCCAGAAGAGGAAACTCTACAGAATGCATGGTGCCTGTTACTGGAATCAGCAGGTAGGCCCTTGCCTCTCTCTTCAGGAGACAAAACGAGAGAGTCCAGCTGCTAGAGTCTGCATGTGTCTTGTCTGGTATGTCAGAAGAATAGCGCATGCTGTGCTAGTTATTTTTTATGTTCAGGGAGCATATAGTATTTGTGGCAGGAGTACTAGATGTGTCAGTAGGAGCTCAGAGTTAAAGAGTTGAACATAAAAATTAAAGATTGCTCAGAATCCTGATTATCCGATCAGTTTGTTGTATGGCTGTCTGTAAAGTATTTGTATGGTCTTAAGAGGCAACTTGAGAGCTTCCTTGGGAGGCTTGACTGCTGAGGAAACCTGCTACAGTGTAAGTAAGCTGCCGGCTTGTTTTCAGAATATTTGTTTTAGCTACAAGAAAGTTTACACAGCTGGTGGCACATTATTTTCTAGGAAATTAAATTGCAATATCTTAATCTTGTTTCCGTTTTTGCTGTTCCTGATTAGTTATATTGCCTTTTTTGTGACACTTTATGAATGCTTTAAAACTCTTAGCATTTTCCGCATTACAAAGGAATTAATATTTTAAAATGGGAAAAAAACCCACAGTCTGTTGTGCAGGGCAAGGCATAACTGTTCATGTCTGATATTAATAGCATATTGGTGGTAAGAATATATAATGAGTTTAGCTGTGGTGCTTAAAGCAACAGTCTAATTCGGGGGCAGAGACAGTATGAACTCACTGTTTAGAGCAATGTTAATCCCAAGCAGTTTTAGTTTCTTGATTTTACTTTGCCTTTTAGAAGTGCGTTATGTTGAGAGGAATCTCCATGCCTCCTCAGCTAACTGTCCAGGATTTACTAAGGGTACCAGTTGTCTGGGGAGAAATTTCCCCTGCAAGGATGTTCCTTGTGAGTGTGCTGATTCAGCATCCTCTGCAAAATTGCAGAAGTGTCCCAGTTTTAGCAAAGTATTTTATTGAAAAACTGTCCAGTTTCTCATTAGCTTGACTTCCCAATTTCCTGGCAGTGGGGCTTAAAGACTTGGCAGCCTGCCCGGAGGATTGATGGTGGAGGGGTGAGGGTGGAGGATTAGAGTTTGGGAGCTCTATGTTCTAGACACTTAGGCTTTTTCATCTTCCTTGCATTAACCAAGGAGTCTGTTGCTGACTTGGACTTCCTTGTTTCCCATTCAATCCAATCCATGTCCTGTTTAAAGAGATTGGAGGCCTCATTCTCCAACTGACCTCTCCAATGCCACAAGTGCTTCTTGTAGCCGTGGAGATAGCTCCTCAGCAAAAGGCTGCAGGTCTTCCCTTCCTTCTGCTTAAATGTGAGGGGTTTCCACTTCAGATGCAACTTCTAAATAACAGGCTTTTCTGGAAGCCTGCATCTCACAGGCTGTAGTATCTACAACTAACTGAGCTCCAGTGTCTCTGTACCATAAGACAGTGTGGTAAAAACCCCTGTAGAGGAGGCTTTTTATGCTTACCACGGCTCTCAGCTCAAAACCCTGTGTTTAAACTCTGCTTTCTAATGTCCTCTCTGTGGGAAGTTAACTGAGAGGCCACGTGGAGAACTGTGCCGTGTGCTGCAGATAGATTCTGCTCATGTTCCTGGAGAAAATAAGGGGTGGTGGCAGCAATCAAGCTGTCAGCTTCAGACTTCATGCAAGTGCCAAACTCAGTTGAAGTTTTCAAAATTAAGGTAAAGCAGTGAACAAAGGCTCTTACACAGTCTTGGTTAAAAACAGTGTATCAGGGATCCTGCTGGGGAGGTAAGGGATAAAATTGGACTGGACATTTCCAGCCCATTCTGACAATCAAACCTAAATGGATATTGAGTCTTTGAATTAAGAGCCATCGTCAGTGTATCGTTTCATTCAAGAAATCTTCCTGTAACAGGCCCTGTCACTTTCTTCATCCTACACTTGCTACACTTGGTTACCCAGCTGCTGATGAGATTGCTTAGCCTGTAATGAAGAATACTGGCCATCAGCCCAGGCTGACTGCTAGATTAGGCAGATGTCTAAGGGTGAAGATGCAAAATGGGGAATGGGCTCTGGGATTGATACCTAGTTTTCTTTGAAAATGCATTTATATTCTCAATAGTAACACAGCAAATTTCCTCTGGCCTTTCGTAGGAAAAAAAAAAAAAGGAGTTACTTCTTAGCAGCGTGGAAAATAGTTGGGTTTTTGATATAGTCTTAGTGTGCCATCTCTGGCAAGTGTTTCTCCTGTATTTCTTCCAAGTTTTACATACTGTATAGCTCCTGGTACCATGGTCTGTGAGGACCCCCATTTCTTTAAGGTCAGTGGCCTGAGAGCAAGCGGGAACTAAGGAAGAGCTGCTGCCTCCTGTGGCAGATGTGAAGTTAACAGAAACCAGCTTGCCAAAGTCTGAGGAGAAGATTGAATCTTCTGAACATCGCAGCTCCTGCGCCAGCTTCCTCACGGTGCCTGGTTCAAGCAGCCAGTGAGTGAGCACCTGGCAGCGCTGATGGGTGATGCTGCTGTGCAGAGTAATCTGAGCAAGATGATGACTAAAGAATTCTGACCAGAGAATCACAGCAAAATGAAGACTTCCCATGTGTAGGAGATTAAGAAATACTGAGATAACTTTGAGGAATTTGGGAGCTTTTGGATGACTGGCATCCAAAAACATCGAATGGTGTTCAGAGTATTGTCCTTCACATCTCTTCAGATTCGTTTGGGAAGCTCATCCCCCCTCCGCCTCCCACATCCATGTTAGGAAAAGCAAAGTATGAAACTGTGAACTGCTATCCCATCTGTCAGTTCATAAGGTCACTGGGAAGACAGCCACATTTTTGCTCTTATCTGCTGCCATGCCACATACATTTACAGTGCTGTCAAAAGCTTGAGTATTTAGTGACCTAGTAGCCTCCCAGTGCCTGTTGAGACATGCCCTGTATTGTCCTCTACTTTGCTGTGTTTCTTTTCTGAAGAGGACTACGCCTTCCCCTGCTCTGATATTTAAATTACACAGATGAGCATCTAAAAGAAAACATAGAACTCTATGAGAAGATCTGTCAGATCTACAACAGTGGCTGGGATAAATAAAACAGGATGCAGGGTGTTTGGTTTATCTGTCACCATCCAGTATCCTCAGGAACTTGAAACATCCTTTGGGGCCAAAACCACTTGTCCCTGAATTCAGAATGATTCAAGTACCACGGATGATCTCTGAGTCATCTTTTGGCCATGGATTCTGTTTTGTATCTTTCGTCTTTCATTATCTAAATAGCTTGGTAAGAGCTTACGCCATTTCTTGATGGTGAGTCAGTGCACAGGCCACTCGGAATAATCCACATGCACAGTAAACCCTGGGCTTGCAGTCTGTGCTTCAGTCTAGAGGATGTGATTGTAGAGGTGCATTTCTTCAGTGTGATTTTTGAACGAATATCAAAGCTTGCACGCAGGATAACACAAAGGAGTAAACTGCAGGCATGAATTAGTAGGAGGACATAGCAGCAGCTGGAATTCTGAGAGTGCTTCGTTCAAAATGCCGGATCTGCTACTCAATTTACGTTGTTAAGTAAGCTGGCAAGTCTGACCTCTGGGTCAGTGTTTCCTCCTATAAAATGCATGTAGTGTAGCTTTAATACTAAGAAAGAAGGCCAAGAGTATCAAAATACTAAAACCAGGACTTTAAGACGTGAGCTCCAATTAAATCATTTCCCAGTGGTTGTTGCATTTATAACTGCTTTCTCCCACCCTCATTCTCCAAAGTCTAATGCCTGGGTGCCTGGATGCTTCTGCAAATGCATTTCCTATAGTGAGGACCTATAGTATCTCTGCATCTGGCTATTTTTTGCCTAAACTTGAGGGGACTGGATTGAAAGCAGGCAAGTGTTGTTACTAGTTGGAAACTCTCTGAGAGGTCATCTTTGCTTAGCTGACATGTCCTGATGTTTTCTTTTCTAGCTTTTTATCTATGTGGCTTGCTGCAGGGCTTTTTTTAGCAACAAAGAATTTGTTTTGCCAGTATATTTTGGTAGTTTCTTATTTAGCATCCTATCTAATGACATTAGTTCTGCCTTTTTTTTTTTTTTCCCCTCAAGTAATGCCTCACCAGGAGGCTAGGTATTGTTTTAATCTGTGAAAACTTTATACAGCTGTAAATAAATGTAAGAGTCAATAGAGCAGTGGGATCTGAGTCCTATCAATTTTGGTCCTATCTATTTCCTTATAATCTGAAAATTCTCGATGTATTTGTACCTCTACTTGCTGGAGGAAGAGTTGGTTGTATGGACTGAGGCACATGGAGAAAATCAGAATTCAGATCTGCCAAGGTGCCAAGACCCTGAAAATTGGGAATTGAAGTACAAAAGCTTATAGTTTAGATACCATAGCAAACAGTTGGTATAGTGTTGCCAACTCGTTCAGTTGAGCGTTGCCACATTTCTTGTCTTCAGTCTCAAATGGGAGTTAAGTGAGAGTAGAATAATATCTGCTTTGGTTTAGTGGTTTTTAAAAGAAAAACAGAAAGTAAGTGCTTCTCCAGAAGCCTCCAAAACAGATAGGAAAAATGTATTTAATTTCTAGGGTTTGGATTTCTTATTTTAATCTAGTTCTCATACCAGTTCTGTGATATTTTTGTGTGTGTGTTTGTGCATTCCCAGTGCACTCCTAGGGCCAGTGATACTTTTTGTAGATGCCACTCGATAAATACATACAGGTCTTACACCAAGTCTTGCTAATTTTCAATATTTGGGAGGGTATAATTACACTTTTATAATTTGTATTGTATCCAGCATGCAAAGCCTTTATCTTACTTGCTAAATGTCTGCTATCTGCAAGTGGTCTGTAGCTCGCAGGAAAGGAGAATAAGGGACAGGGAGAAGGGGGGGTGCAGACAAGGTGCTTAATGATACTACTGTGTGTAGTGTGGAAGTTGTACCCTGATTTCTGCCAGGTGATATGTTTGTCTGGGGACAAATATTTTAGCACCTGCTTCCTAGAATACAATCCCATTTCCTATGTCATATTATCCAGCATTGTGATTTATTTGCATTTAAGGAGACACAGGTGAATTCTTTGTGGCTGTTACCAATTACTGCTTTCTCAAGCGCCCTCAGTCTGTAAATTTAAAGGAGCAGCACCATCTAGAGCAGTAACTATCAAGTATATTATTCAGTAGCCAGCTAGAAGTTTTGCTCTTCACACAGTGAAGTAGTCATTTCCTCCTAGTTGCACTGAAAGGAGCCTACTGGTTGTCATCCCCCTTCTTGGTATCCCTAGATATTGGCTCCACCACCTGCTTCTGCATAGCTTCCTGGCATTGCTGACTTCTAAAAACCCATGAATACAGGGAATGTTGTTGTGTTGCCAAGTCTCCTGCAAACTGTTTTCAAGAAGAAGATGTATCCTGCTTCAATGAAAATGTTGTAGTACCTCTGTGAATATGTCAGTCTTCTGGTCTGGGGAGGAGGATCACTTGGTTATGGTTTACCAAGTTTGTAAGTGAAAAGAAGAGTTGATAAAATCATTTTTTTAACACTGGAAGCTGGGGGAAAAAAAGAAAAAGAGGTCTTCTATTAGTTAAAAATCAACAAAACCTGAATGGGAAAAAAAGTATTCTTATGCGTTCAGCTGTTCTGTTGTGACAAGACTGTTGTCTACTGGGGAGGAAGGAAGGGAGAGCATTTTTATACTGGCAGTGGATCTAAATCCATCCTTTGTGAGGTTTATGGCAAGCCAGTCAGTCCACAAATTCTTTTTTTCCAGAATGAAAAACCTGAAGTGTGCTTTTGATAGTCCTGCACCTTTAGCTTGTTATGATATCTCTGTGGTGTTTTACTGATCACATCTACTCTTAATTTCTATGTGGCATTTTTCAAAATACAAGCCTGAGGGTGAACATGTCTTTACTGCTTTTGGTTTATTTAACTGATAAAAGATTAAGCACTAGCCTTGATTTTTCAATTGATTTGCTAGTTGAACAAAAGGTCTTTGTTTCAGGATGTGGAGGACAGCATACATTTCCCACAGAGCAGGTGAAAGTCCATCTCCCATTGGCTTATAGCAAGATTACAGAAACTAAACCTCGTGTATACTTAATGAGAGGTTGTGGGTGGTCTCTGAGGACAGTAGAAGCTATGACTCATTTAAGGACAGTAACTAAAAATCTGAACTTGAGACAAACCTGATGCCAAGTAAGTTGCCATTAGTGTTTTATGAAAATTCTCGTTTCTGTTCCTAAAAAAAATTATCTCTGCCACAGGATCTTGCCATTTTATCCTTATCAACAGCTTCAGAGAGGCTAGAGGCAGACAAATTTGTTTCCATCCCAGGACAGCTTGCTTTGCTGTACCTGACCTGCGTATAGATTCGCAGGCTGGGAAAGGCATGGGAAAGGCCTGTCTATTTGACACCTCTAGAAATTTTGTCTGAGAGGGAGGGCCTGTTGTAATATGTATTGTTGGCACTGTCTGTCATGAACCTTCCCATGCAGGGATATCTTAAATGCTTTGCCCACCTTCTCCTCCCATGACCTGTTGATGAGAAAGTCTTTCAGGCTTTCACATTACCCGTTCACTATCCATGTATTGTATGTTTCCTAAAAGCATTCTGGGGTGAAGTCCTGCCCAGGGAACCCCCGATGTTTAGCTTGTGAAAATAGACATTTCATGTAACTGTAGAGCAGATCATTGTGTGCAGAAGAGGAAGGACGTGGAGAAGGCTTAAAGGCTGGCCTTTAAGGCAGATGCTAAAGGGCATAAGCAAGCAGGTAACATGGTGCTCTCTTGGTTTGAGCTGTATGTAATGCTTCTGGAGGATTAAAAGTTAGCAATGTGTTTGGTGTTCATCAGCCACCCACACAGTTGTTCTCTTGGATCCCATAATTAAATCGCTGCAATTTAGTGGGCTACTCCTTTACTGAAGAACAGATTTTAATATCGAGTGGGATAGCTCCTCTTTGATACTGTTGAAAAGTTTTCAGTGTGTGTGTGTATAGGGAGAATAAATACTTGTTCCTTGCCTTTTTCAGCTTAGAAGAGTAATCAGAAGTAGACATGACTGGTATTCAGTAGAGTGTATTTGAGGTAGCTTAATTAACTTACTGAATTCATACACATTGGTGTAATTGAACGGTGGCGCTCTGTACTGTTACACTTAGGCATGTTTCCAAAAATGGTAGGAGTTTTAGTCCTCAGTAGTTGAAACCACGAAGTGAATATTCACTTCAGAATTTTTAACTGGAAGCACAAAATATTTTTCTTTTCAATTGCGACACGCTTTCTAGGCTCAAATTAGTTTGGTTGGCCGGTAGTGTTCAGCCTTCTGACCTTTCTAGAACAGAGGCGTGATCCAGCTGTGCTTTGTGTAAAGCATCAATTTGTCACGGGCGAATGCAAGAATTGTTTTGAATATCAAAATAAATTGCTTAATAGATTTTCTATGACCCAGTAAAATGGTACTAAGGAAAAAAAAAATTCCAAGAAGATTAAAACTCATAATACTCTACAAAATTAGATTCTGCTGGTGACACCGTTTCTTATGACATTTAAAACAGAGCTGCAATTTTAGTTGAAGATTTGAAGCTTGCACACTTCTGATTTCCTCTTAAATGTAGTGTATTTTCTGTAGTAAATTGATTTAATGTAATGTTATTCTTCATATCTACTTAAGCTCAGGAAGTATGAGGTTTTGTATTTCAGTAATGAAGAAAAATGTTCCAGGAGATGTATGAGGTATAATATAGCAGGGGGAAGATTGATAAGAGTTTAGTAGTCTCTGTTGCTTTCTGAAGGGTTGGCATTGTAGTCAGGCTTGCTTGTAGAGGCCTCTCTTCTAAAAGCTATATGCCTTGGTTTTCATGAAACCACTTATCATTGCGGTGGCTGAATGGTTGTATTTGTGGGGTTGTGTTCAGATGAGTTTTGGTGGATTTTTGTTGTTGTTGTGCAACAAAATCAGTAATTAACTGCTGGAAAAGCCAGTGACGTTGTAGACTCTGTTCTGTACTGAATTGAAAGGGGTGAGGAATTTTAGTTTACCAATAAATTAAATAATAAACTCATTCTTCAGTTTTGTTTCAATACAGTTGAAGGCAGCACTCTTTCATTCCAGAATGAAGGGCTTCAGAAATCTTTTCATTGAGAGTTGATTAAATCGTAGTTCCTGACAAACATCATGATTTCACTAATTCAGCATTTTCCAGTGGAAAACTATTCCATCAGAAATTTAAACCAGATCCAGTAGCTAGAAACACAGGCATTGGCAGATTGTTCAGCTTTTTTCTAGTAGCTTTAAAAGCATTTAAATAAAATTACTCTGTCTTCTATGTAAAGTACTTGTTTTCTTTTGAATGATGAACTGACTTAATGAAAGGTTTAATTATTTAGGTGTTGACACCAGAGCATTCAAGGAAAGAACGTACAAATTCAGGTATAAGGTGGTATAACACCCACCACAGATAAGATGAGAAGAAGAATTTGGCATTTCTGAATGTTGGCAGCTGGATTTTAATACTATTTTAAAATAGGATGAGATTGTGGAGGTTATTTAACCATGTATGCATGGTTTTGAGCAGGCTTAGGTTTAAGCTATATTCTAAATGTGTTTGGGACTAAAGTGAATTAAAGCAAGAAAAAGCGAGTCAGGACTAAAAGACTGGTTGTCTGTATGTGCTGGTCTTACATCTATATATTCTCTAGATTTGATTTTACTGATCAGTGTATGGGACTTTCTTTTTAAAGAATGAGAGATTTATCATCGTGGATTCATTTCTGTAAAAAAAAAAAAAAAAAAACACAGAGGGGGTGCAGTGGAGATTCAGGAAACTAGTTCATTTCCAAAAAAGAAATGTCAAGAGGAAATGTGCTTTTGTGCATTTTTGAAAAGCATGTCCTTATTGCATCAAAGGTAGAGCTTTAGTTTAATGGTCCATTTAATGGGAAACACTAAATTCGCTTTAGCATTTATCCCTCTAGTGTTTTCAAACACAGGTCCCAGTTTTGCCAACACTTCATGGATATTTGAAGTTTAAGAGATGAAGAGTCCCATATGTCTGTCACAGGAAAATAACAGAACTTTGATTTGAAGGAGTCCTGGGCTAGAAAATAATTCTTTCCAAATTAAGTTGAAAATACTTCTGCATACACCTGTGTATGGAGATCAAGGTGGATTTAGGACTGTTAATGTTTCCGGGGGGGGGAAGTGAAATACAACAATCCCTACCACCACTAGCACAGGGGCTTCTCTGCTCCATCATCATCACATGCTTACTTGATCTTAATAGTTCCTGCAGTACAAGAACAGCCTAGGGAATTTGTTGATTGAGAAGAAGGGAAGGGATGGGAAGGGGAATTTTTTACAGGGTATTTTCTCCCTTAGTATGGGTTCTGAATATTGATGCCACCTGACAGAAGAACTGATTTCAGTAAGTGGAGGGGGATTGTATGTGGTGGACACTAATCACTGCATCACTAACAGATGAGTGACACTGCTACAGCCTGGAATATTTCAGACAGGAGGAAACGGCAGAAAGAGATTTCTTGGATTCAGAGAGTAGAAGTACTAAAAATACAAGTAATATCCATTTATCATCCTGGCTCTGATACAACTGCTAGAGGTTTTCCTTTCATTCCATAAAAAGTCATAAGAAAATCAAGACCACTGTTATATTCATTCTTAAAGGGTTTTTTAATGTTGAAATCTTTTTCCAGGAGATGATAAACGTGGCAGTTTGCACAGCGTTAGGCTGAGAACCTCAAATTACCTCAGTGTCCCTCTTCCCTCCCTTCTCCTTTAGGGGATTCTGCAGCATTTGGCAGAGTATCAAAAGCCAGTGGAAGCCTTTGAAAATGTTGGTACCTTGGGGTTGCTAATGCTAGTAGCCAGTAAGGCTGAAAGTGGCATAAACAGCACTATTTCTCTGCAGTGTTTTTGTAGCTTGTTCTGAAGCACAGACTACTGCTGACTGCTGCCCTGTAGTATCACATTCAGTTCTTCCCTTCTGTCTTTCAGAGCTGAGGGTACTGCCTGCACTCTGCTGCTTATTCCTGCCCATTTTTACCCTGTCTTAGTGTCCTGCTACTTCACACCTACCAGTTCTGTGCCATCCATCGTTTTACCTTCCATAGTTTAACAAGCTTTTCAAATAAGCAGCTAAATCAATCTTTCTTTGCAGCTCTCCTCTTTCAAGTAATTTCTACCTATTAATCAATCCTCAGTGCACCCCTCTCCGTATTTATTGCTTTGTATCTTCTTTTGTTTGTGTTTCTTGTCTGATATTGAAATTATAACAAGGTAAGGACTTTACTCTCTTGCGTTGTGTAAGTATACAGTATGCTCAAAATGTTTAATATTGTGTCTTGCATTAAAATGTAGGAGCTCAAACTTTCTAGCAGTATTGGTAGACTCTTTAAGGGGGTTAATGGAGGAGACCCCTGCATTTAGTCTGGTATTAGTTTTGTTTGTGTATCTATATCATGCCTATTGTGCTGGAATCGAGTTTTAAGGTGGGGGGTGTGTGCAATGTTTGTCATAGGATACATCAGGATAATAATACATAATGTTACATTTTCTCTGGAAACTTTCACAGCCATTTCCTGGCCCTAATTTAAGGGTATTTTTGTATTCTTTGTATTGTGCACCATAGTCCATCGTAAGTGGAGGTTAAGTCATATGTAGACTATCTGAAGTTAGTAGGAATTTTTTTTCCCCTTCTCATATTGAAGAGTGTCACTCAGATTATTATTTTTCTTTTTCTTCTGATCTAATTTGAAGGAAGTGAGTAAAGGAGAAGTTAACCTTTATTTCTGTGTATCCTTACAGACTTCGCCATCTAGAGATGCCTCCTTTCCATATAAAACTCAGTTACCATGTATGGTACCAGCCTCCACTTTCCGCAGTAGTGAATCTAGAATACTAGATTATGTACAAGAGCTGGACTCTTCCTTCCACCCGGTCTTATCATTCCCTTCAGGTAAGAAACTCAAATGCAATGCCTCTAACAGAGGGTGGTTGTGCTGGTGAGAGCTGTAGAGTTTATGCACTAACTTTTCTTTTGAGGGACTTTTAGAACTTAGTTTTCTTACAGAAAACCTCACTCTGGCAAAATCTGTGACTTTATTTTTCAAATGTCAGGATGAAGTTAGTCTATACTTTCTGGATTTCCCATATAAGTAGCGTGCATACAACCAAGAAAATCTGGTCAGAGAAACATTTTTGCTTAAGGAGATTTTTGCATATTTCATGTTGTGTCTAATTGAGTCAGCGTTAGCCCTTCGGGTTGTGCTTGTGCCAACACACGACCATACTTTGGTTGCAGTGTTTTCATAAGCAACTTTCAGTTCAGGCCCTTTGGACTAGGCCCAAAAAGCTTTATTTAGGTTTTCTAGTTGTTTTTGTGATACTCAGCTGTTTTGATGATCTTTGAAATGTATGGTTTCTGTCATCTGATTCTTTAATGACTCTTACTAGTCCTGAAACTCGTGCAGGTGCAACTTGACAGCACTGTGTGCTTCAAAGTAGCATATTGAGTGCTGTTACCAGCAGAAAGGATTGGATACCAGCGGGTACTGTTGGGCTTTGTTGGTTTTTTATTTTTAAAAAAACCTATTGCCAGGTAGTTGCTGACCCATACAGAAATTCTGCTCTTCTGGGGGACTTCTTTGCCACAAAATAATCCTGAATGTGAGACTGGGACTTCCGTGGAACTGCTTGAGTCTTTAATCAAACCCACTATCTTCCCAGAATGACAGTGGATACACTCAAGCCTGCTCAAGTCAAGGATTAAAGTAAGTCTTGGGTTTGGAGAACTTGTCAGTGGCCAGTAGAAAAGACCCAAGTGTGGACATGGATTCCTGAGGAGGTCTCAACACTTGCAGGTTAAGAAGGGTTTACATCCCATGTATGGGATAAAGAGGAGTTTATTTTGAGGAGCAGATAGCGGGAAGAAAACACTCACTCCAGGAGTGCAACAGCAAATATCACAGTCCGCAGGATTCTCTTGTGGAGAAAAGAAAAAACCACTTCTTAAATCTTTTTTCTTTACACACACTCTCCATCATTTACCCTGTGACTCTTGATGGCCCAGCTGGACAGGAACCAGGGGGGGTTAGTTGGTAGTTCCCAAATCCCTCCAGAGAGCTGTCCCTACACACTTCCTGGGTTACTGCCAGTTTGTCTCAATAATCAGATTGTTTCCTTGCTACTCCTTCTATGCAAGGTTCACTGTACCACAGTGTATATATTTTTAAGGGTTTCTTTAGAAGTCTGTTGAAGGATAGTCATATAAGGCCATGCCCCTTGCATTTATTCCTACCTTACTTTTAAGTGAGACTAGGAAGTTGAACAAGAAAAAAGACTAATCATCGTGAAAAGAAAAAAAGAACGGAAAGGCTGTGGATTGCATCCTGGTTACTGTTGGTTACTTTGTGAGGATGGAGGAAGAAAAGTACTATTTTAGCTTGATTCTGATATCAAGAACATCTTTCTTTTGAGTATTTATGATCTTTTCAAGCAACCTTAGAATGCTAATAATAGCTGAGAGAGAAAAAGAGTGCTAGACCTACTGTCTCCTGCTCAGATGTAGTCCTTGCTTTTGAGGGAGGCTGGATTCATGCTGTAGTCTGTGCTTTGTGTACTTTGCTGTTTCTTCCTCCTCATGAGGACCACTAGTCTATTTATCATTGTCTTTAATTTGAAAGAATTATTGTTAATAAATGCATGCTAGAAGTTTTCCAACTTGGTCAGGTAGCCTGTTTAAGGTTGATGTTTTCTTTGCAGCTTCCTTTGTTATCCCTTTCAAAGGGATAAATTCTCTTGAAATGCTACTTGTGGTGTGCTCCCAATTTTACCAATTCTTTCTAAATAACAAAAGTTTTTCAGCAGTGCAGAAGAAAAGGCTTTTGGTTTAATTTTCTCTATTTTTAAAAAAAAATATTTTTGGTATTTGTTCCATTTTGAAACTCTGGGAGTTTGATTCTTTGGTGTGAGAGGAGGGATTCAAATTTAAGATTCAGATCCTGTTCTCTCTGGTACCTATTTTTTACTTTCAAAGGAGATTCATAATTTGCAAGCAACGTAGTAATACAGTGCAGTGGGACTGGCCCGCTAGTGTAAAGGCTTCTGGAGGTATAATTGTCCTTATGATTCTAAGTTGTGCCTTCAGAATTTCCATATTACCCAGGGTCTTGACCAAAGTATATAAATCGTTGCAGCATCCCTTGAGCGTAAAAGCGCCTCTTTAAATTTGTACCCTCATAACTGGAAAATTGTAGTTTGCATCTAAGAAGTTTAGGTTTCTGCCAATAAATTGGAACAAACGCTTCTGCCCTTTTAATTAAGATATAGGAGCACATAAAAATATATATCGGAGACATCCAGGTGATTCCCCAGGAAAAAAAACAGGAGAAATGTTTTGTTTATTTCTTTACTTAAATGTTATGATTAATAAACCTTTCAGTCCTACTTTGTGTTTTACTCAGAAGTACAATAGGAACCAGAGCAAACCCCAGTGTTTTATAGGTCATCTTTAGTTTTGTGACAAGATATCTAGTTAGAGCCATATAAAATTGTAAGAAATTATATTTATTTTTTTTGTTAACAAAATATGTTGAAAGTTTCTGTCCAGGCAGGTCCTGGAGGCAGATGAGGTTAAGGTTGTATGTTAACAAAAATAGTTTAATGCCCGCCCTTTGGCCTTGCCCTCAGACCTCTTCTCATTCTGAATGTAGTAGTCATCAAGCCTGCTTCTTATGGTTCACATATTTCTTTCTTCTTAATTTGTAATTGTAATTTTTTGTAATGTTTTTTCCGGAAAGGCTTTTCAGAGAGAGTATTTTTCTTAAGCCTTCCTGCCTTACAACAGCGGGTAAATTCCTTACCACTTGAGATGTTTTGCAGACTAATTCTTGGTTAGAACTCCCTCGGGAAATGAATTACATTGCCCTGCTGTAGCCTTTGCCAGGGACAGAAAGAAGGAATGTACCTTGAAATTACCTCTAGGCTCCCAGCAGTAACAATTTTCAAAAGCATTAATTACCTGTGTCCAAAAGGCTGAACTGAAGGCTTTTCAGATTACAGGAAAAGTGCCCTGTGTGCTCTCCACCATGTGGGGTTTTGTGCAGGAGTCAGTCAAGGGAGGCAGATCCCAGTCTTATTCTCACTTGCTATCCTCCAGAGCTTGTTTTCATGAAGAGCAATTCTGAAGTAATTGCGGGTATGGACATAAGTTTATCTCAGAGTAAAACAACCTTGCTCTTTCTTACTTTGACTTTGAACACCAAAAAAAGTGCTGATAATCTACAAAGTATGTGTGCCTGCACTGTGATTTGTTTGGGAGCATTCCTTAGGTTTGAGTCCTAGCTTGACCTGAGTTGTCTTGTCAGCCCTTAGGAGCTCTTAGTTCTGGAGAGCCACTTAAGGATACTGCCTTGGTCAGCATGTATGGCAGTGTAGCTTCACAGCTAAAAATGTGTTTGTTTTTACCGTGGCATAACTCTCACTTCCTTTTAATAGAAAGATGGATACCTTGAGATCTTACTTCCAGGCAACTACTGGAAATTATTTTGTGTACTACTTAGTTAACTGAGAGAAAAGACTCCAGGTCTTTGTCTGTAGTGGAGGACAGCATTCATACAGTAACTGTCTTGCTGAGAATTACCTTGCCTCAAATTTTCTTATTTACTGATGCAAAAATCATGTGTTTGAAATGTCTGGCTGGGCTTTTTTGTGATATTGTCATCAGCTTTTCCTTTGGCTCTCACTAGTTTCAGGAAATGTTTTCCTATATTGCCTTCAGCTTGACCAGAGAAGACACTGCTGCTATATAAATAAGCGATGGGTCCTCACAGGATTTACTCAGCACTGCCGTTCCTCATGAGTTGAAGGGCTCAAGGCAGCAATATTACTCATAGATTGTATCACACCATGTTATGTAATCAATTCCTAGACCTTTAGTGATGAAGCATAATTCATTGGCACACAGGTTGCCATCTTTCTGATGTAGACTCCATTCCCTTTGGATTTCTCTTTTTTTATTAGATATTCCTCTTCACATATACTT
>JAOXJM010000079.1:42687502-42708607 GCA_026413425.1 Tringa solitaria
CCTCTTCACATATACTTTGAAACATTATTAAGGAAGGATGATATCAAAGGAGAACCTGTTGATACCTCATCTTTGGGAGCGGAGTTTAAAGTATCTCCAGACAACGGTATGTAAAGCAAAATACTTTAATATTTGCAAGACTGTTTTTTGTTCATTTGCCAGTACTTTCTGCCCCGAAGAGGTTCCATTTATAAACTTACTACAAAGCAGGTTATCACAGAATGTAACCAGAATGTAACCAGCTAAGTCTTTAGGTGGAAGAAGAATCTCTTCCCAGACCATAGTGTCAAGTTCTCTTTTGTTGTACTGAAATGATCCCATCAGAGTCATAGGAGGGCAGTAATACCAGTCAGGGGAGTTTGGACCATGGCTTCTCTTGCAGACACAGGTGCCTGACTTGCAGTACTGTTTACTATTTGGATTCCTATCAGAAGTCTGTTTTTTTCCATTATAAATACTTCAGCAGTTGAGATTACCTGTAAATTGCACCAATGGAAAATAAGTTTTCAACTTGATGTACGCCGTTTCTTTTTTAGACTATAATCAACATAACGTTTCTGTCAAACAATGGAACAGTGGCTGTTTATCTAATTCCAAATCTCCGTCAGTGTCAGGAACATCTGACCAGCTGTCGGAAGGAAGAAAGAAAAGACATCTAAGTGAGACAGCAGTAGGTAAGAGAAAAATGTTATTAAGACGGCACTACTTCTTTAAAAATATGTACTGTATAAATTAGTTTGTTATCACTGGGCTTCAAGAATTAATTTTAAGTCATCTCCAAAAGGCATACTGTGTGAAACTTTACAGGAATGAAGAAATAGACTTACAACATTATGAAAATAATGTGCTATTTTAAAGCATAGTAATCTTTCTTCTTGAGTATATACTACAAAACGAGACAGGCTTCTGTATTTTATTTTTGGAATACTTTTAAAGGAAACTGCTCAGCAGTCCAGCTGTGTTTTTGTAATACTGGCTGTCATTATTTTTAATATGAAGGGGTTTTTTTTATAGTAGTCCGAGAAACAGACTGAATTGCAAAGTTATCTGTCAAATCATGTGCCCAACCAGACATTTACTATTCCTGGCACCTTTGGTCAGAGACGTTTCATTTGTTTTGCACTGTTATTTATGGTTCTGGTTTCCTTCCAGACTGTTAAGAGGACTTGTGGACAGTCAGTGCATAAAATTAGTGTTTTCAGCCTTGTTATCTTTATATTTTAAGACATTAAACCTCTACTTCAGCACTTGGTAAGTTAATAGAAAGTGCCCTGAAAGTTCTGTAGAATGCTGTGATAATTTTAGGCACAAAAAATTCAGTGTACCATTGTAAAGAAATAAATCAGTATGGAAAAATACACTTCTGTTGCATATCCAGGTAAAACTCCTAGTGTAATCTTGCAATAGAGGTGGAGATACGGAAATTCCTGCCGAGATGATTTAACAAAAAGTTATGATCTATTAAAAAAAAGAACCAACCCAAAAGAAACCACAACCCCAAACCAAAAAAACCTATTGATTAGAAAGTTACAGGAGAGTAAAAGGCGGTTTTGGACAGTATGAAAACTGTCTCTGATTTAGATGAAGGTTTTTTTCTCTGCATTGTTCTCCTCGTGCATTACAGCCCTCCCCTTTGCTCTACAGTCTTCTCTTAGGCTCCACGCCTGTGTCTGCGGGGGGCGCTGTGCCCTGTCCCCTTCTCACCATCAGGGATCCTTTTTTCCATGGCACTCGCTCCCCTGACCAGTCACTGGTCCCCAAAAGGTGGATGCTGACACTGTTTCTTGCAACCATTTCCCTAAGTGTACCATCATGCACACTGAGATCAACAATTGAAGTTACTTGGGAGCACTAGTAAGAGAGAAAACTTCTTGGTATAAACATTTGGAAGTTACAGTTAGTCTTCTGCCAATAGTATTTAGTTCTTTGAGTTAATGGAAGAAAAAAAGCAGTCTTTTATCATGAGGATCATAGTTTCCCAATGCCAGAAAACTGCTGTGTGGTGTATTCGTGAGTAGCAGCAGAAGTTCTAGCTTATTAGTGCTACGGGTGTAGTACTACATATTTATTCCTAATTTGGGCTCTGTCTAGGAGAAATTATCCATGGGGAAGGTCAGCCTGATGAACAAGGACAAAAATAAAAGCTCTGTGCCAGGGAGTTGCAGAGCTGCCTGGGAGATGAGAGTTCATCTCCTTGACCCAGCCAGTGCAATACAGTCTTTAGGATCAGTCTTACCTCTTTTTCCATGTTGGAATACACTGATTCTTTTTATTAGTTGGTATGTTAAATCTGAGTTCTTTTTTTCTTACTGGAAATGAAGGTAGAAGGAAGGCAGAATACGGGCAGTTAAATTCAGAGTCCCTTTAAATGCTGAATAAGACTGAATAAGAGAAAACAAGAATTACAATTTGTGTGGAGCAGTGGACCACAACTAGAAGAAATCACACATGGAGATGTGGAAGCTAACTTTATTTGTTACCCTTGCTGCCAGTTTTGCTTTATCATTTATCAAGGAAAAAGCCTTCAGTGAGGGCTTAGTGAATGAGTACGTTAGCGAGATGCATCCCAGCTAGGGAAGCACTGTTAGGAACACTGAGGAGCATTCCGCTAAGTTCCAATTGCATTCTCTGTGTGTGCAGTCTATGGCAGCTTCCAAAAAAAACAGGAGCAGGATTTTCCCATGTGAAGCTGGTTCCACAAGAAAAAAATCCTTCGTTGAAGGAGAGGGATGAGTTTTGTAGAACAATGACAGCAAAAGTGTTTATTTAGATGGCTTTTTTTAGTATTAATTAAATTGCAAGTGGTTAGCTGTGGGCTTCTAGAAATGACTTTACTATTACTGTATAGAAAAAAATCTTTAGTCTAATAGACAACAGCCAGTATGTGGTTTTTTTATTATTATTTTTTGTGACAGGCGAACGTAATGCTAGGTTTGAGACATTCTCCTTTCAACATGCAGAACCAGAATCCCACAGCAGTTTTGCTGCCGTGACCAATGTCAATGCGATGTCTAGGACCACTCACAGCACTTCCTCACAGGTAAACAAAATCATGTATCACTGTCTTAACTGAAATATCAACAGAGGGTTGTGCGAACTAATACTCCAAAAACACATGCCTTTTACATCTAATTTAGTGTTAAATTACAGGACAGAGCATTTTTACAGTGAATTAAGTGGTGTACATTAAGCAATTTATTCCAGATTGAGTATGTGGTGTTCCTAAAACAGATACTTGCTTGTAAAAGAGTTTTGCACATCATATAACTGGAGTGTAAGTTTAGTTTCTTGGCATTGGGCCATTCATGTTATTTTTTTTTTCCAAATTTCATTAAATATACTGTGATTTATGTTCCAAATTTTACGCAAGGGCCCCTATGACCCTGTTTTCTTGGTGTAGCTACATTAAATGGCCTCATGGTGCAAATACAGTCACAGAATTTGTTAACTCTCAGCTTTGCTATTTAAAACCTTTTGTGCAGAGCTACAGGCAAAGTCTCTGGTATATAAATTTGCTAAGGAGTAACACAGCTCTGATTCAGTGAATCCCTGCAGAAACACACTTTGTTTTATTGGAATTCATTGAGAATTTAATAATAATATTCAGATTTCAGTTCTGCCAAGCCTAGTGGTATACTATTGCTCTGTAACTCATCATGTTTCAATCTGATGGTGACTCCTGGAGAGCTGAGTTTAAATCTGCATCTCACACACAGTTTTGACAATGCACACTTCCCTCCCCCCCCCACCTTGCTTGAGCAGACCATTGTCAAAAAACACCTAAATGAACATTTTAGAATAGACTGCATCCATTAACGTTCAGCTAAAAATTGAGATCTTCAAATATGGAATGTATCATGATTTAAAACTAAACTTTCTCCTGTAATATAGGAACTTCAGTTTTTGACCCATGTGGGTTCCATGTAATTGTGGGCAAAGAACTCAGGAATCCCACTGTGATTACGACAAGAAATTCAGTTTCTGTCTTTCGTACGTCTTTCAAAAAACCACTTTCCACGTAGGCTGTTTGTAACTGCTAAATGTATCTTTATTGTTTTGGAATTCTTAATTGTATCATACTTAAGAGCCACGTGGGCTACATGTTCATAGATAGATTATAGAAGGCCGGCTTTGTAGGTGGAACATTATGAAGAAGGCAACGTCAACTTCAGAGTTCTTGTAAGTATTCAGAATTAATAGTGATGGAAATCAAGGAAGGGAAACTTCCACTGATTTCAGTAAGAGTTACACCAGCAAGAAGTAAGTATCAGAGATGAGGTAGTTATAAGATTTGTTGAGATTCTATCAGGCGGGAGGAAGTCAGAAGTCATTAAGCTACTAGAAAACGTGTTCAAGTTACAGACTTTCTCCTCATGCAGTTCTAATGTTTCTTAGCTAACATGTAGTTCCTGTGATCTGATCTAATCAATCTCGTCTTGTACTGATTATATTATACAGCATAACTCCAGGAGGAGGTTGAGAAGTGAGAGCTCCTATGATATAGACAACATTGTTATTCCAATGTCTCTGGTGGCACCATCGAAGTTGGAGAAACTACAGTACAAAGAAATCCTTACCCCAAGGTTTGTTCATGACCTCCTCAGCTGCAAAGATACCAAAATGAACATGAGAGCGTTAACTAAGAATATTGTTAACCTGCAGTAAGATAATTTTATAATATTAAGAGGATCTTTTCATGCACTCTGTGGTTTTTTTTTTCCTGTCTACTTTAATTTGTGTGACTGGAGTGGTGGGAAGACTGGACAGCTGATAAGCACAAGGGAAATAGTCTGATAACACACAGGGAGGTGGCAGATGCTGAGGCTATCTAAAAATAGAAGTGCTTTTATATCATCTTAATTGTAGTGATATTTGTGGCCCTAAATGTGCCGTAAGGCTGACATGCTCTTAATGGTTATTTGGAGGTTACTGTCTTGGTGTGTTATGTTTCCTAAGAAAATAGTTAAAATATTTTCAGTGAATTAAACAGAAATGGTTTTAGCATAATTTTTTTAAATTTATCCATTCTGATACAGTAGACTAAGCTTAATGTATTTTTTTCCATACAGTGTAAACCTATAATCCGTAATTCTGGAGACACTTCTCTTTTTTCTTTTGTTTTCTTTTTATGTTTTTAAACAAAACACAGAGTAGCTAACACAGAGTAATTGATCTCCTGTGCTGTAATTCAGTGGCTTATTAGCAAATTGCCTGAAATTACTTAACTCAATTGTTCCATATTTTAAGTCTCTAATTTGTATTTGTTTTTATATTGTCTTTAACGTTTCATATTATTAATATTTGATTTTAATATTATTAAGACTCTATTAGATAACCTAAAGACTGTTGGGAAAAGGAAAGGTTAGATACTGGGTTGGGAAAGGAATATCTAAATTTTGGGCATCTGTTATCAGCACCTTAAATTTGAAATTACTTTATTTGAAAGAAATTTTGAAGCACAAGCAGTGTTGAAGAAGGAGTAACTAACAATATAGTGTAGAAACAGAATAGTTGTCTGTACTGCTGAAATAATGAAGCGGCATTTCGGTAAATTAATTTGACTTTTCTTGTCTCATTTCCAGCTGGAGAGTTGTTGAATTTCAACCTTTAGAAAGATCTCATACAGATGAAGAAGAGGTAGGCTGCATTTTAATTAAACTACCAGTTTTTAATTAAACTAAATATAAAAAATTATTGGGATAATGGGCATATATTTTCCAAAGTCACTGGCTTCATGCAAATTCTGGTAAGTTTCAAATTTAAAAAATAAAGTATCAGATTGTGAAAACGTGTCTTATCCCAACCTACTTGACCCTATGTTGGATGACAGAAATGTGAGTATCTCCATTAATGAGAGTTCATTAATCACTTGTTCGTTTGGCTCTTCTGTCCCTTGCCGTCAGCACGTCTTCAGTTTTTCTTCTTAGTGTTCATTTTCCTGCAGCCCTCCTGTTGGGAGCAAACTTTCCTTCTTTCTGCTTTCTCAGGAACAACATAACGTTCAGCATTACCCACTTGCCTCTTGAGCTAAGTTTGTACATCACGTGCTACCGTTGCTTCCTCCAGACGTAAGAACCTGCCTTTTTCTCCCAGGAAATGACTGTGGACTTTGCAGCTGGGGGTCCCTTTCTCCCCTAATTAGGGCTTTGAGGCATTTCCTAACCCTGGTGTGAATGTACCAGTAGGACTGATCTCTAGGCTGGTTTCCTGACCTTCCAATCTTTTTGTGGTGCTTTTTCCAGGAAAGTGCCAGTTTTGCTGTCCTTTGGATATCTCTCCCCAGTCTCTGCTACAGGCGACTGTCAGCTGTTTTAACTGTAGGACTTGTATTTGTACCTTCATCCACAATATCTGTTCTTGAGCTCTTTATTCAGAGAATCTCCACTAACAGTGTTTAGGTGCCTTAGTAGTAGAAAAAGATTGCATTTGGGTAGCAGTACAGAAAGTTAAGCTAAACACAGTAAACAGATCATTCTGCCTCTCTCCCTTGGGGTAGAAAATACTCTCTCCACAAAGGCATGAGCTTCCCCAGAGCTTTACTAGGTCCGTAGCTGCCTGCTGCATGGAAATGAACCTTTCCTTTCAGAGAGCATCATGTTCTCAGGTCCTTAGTCGGTGTAGTTGTGCTCATTTGGCACCATACTCTTCGGTCGGAAGGAAGAGAAAAACTTACTCTGTCCTTATCTTTTCTCACACACTTGAGAAATTCTTGTGAAATCTGGTGGTGAGATTTATGTCGCCTCTACCACTGCCTTTCGGGTTGGTACCATCTCTGCTAGCATGAAACATGCCTGGTCTTCTTTTGTAGTGAGAAGGTCAAATTAGATACAGAGGAGAACTCTCCTGCAAGGATATTTAATTAAACCATTTTGAGAATAACTAATAAGGCAGCAAGGGCACACTGTCCCTTGAGACATCGACTGTTCATTCCTCTCTTTTCATCCTGGTATATGGGGGGCGGGGAGGGAGAGAGAATTTTAACAGTGGTTGTGCCTACAGGGCTTCAAGGGACTTGATTGGAGGACTCAGTGGATTTCTTGTTTGGATTTCAGATCCCATACAGATGACTTGTCCTATGTACTTATAGTGTATTTTGCTGAAGGGACTTCAAGGTGTCTCTCTGTGAAGCTCATGGGACAATCACTCATTCAGTAGCCCTCCCAGTATATTTGTATTTGGCATGACTAGTTGATCCTGTATGATTCATCCTTTGGCCAGGAAATAACTTGAGTTAACAATAAAGCAGCTTTGCCTCCTGCTGTGGTCCACTGCTTCTGTATTGTGTGTCAGCGGCTGGGTAGAGTAAGAGAGTAGAGATGGCAGACAAGAGAAAAATGCTAAAGATCTTGTTTGTGTAAATCATCTTTTGCCAATTTTCCTCCTTTCTTTTGGGATCGTGTTAATTGGTTTGGATGTTTTTCAGAGCACTGAGAAAAGGTGGTTGTCTGTCATAATTCTTCCTTGCTTTACGTTTTAGGCTGAGTTAGATTTGTTACTGAGGAAGCTTGAAAAAAGACATCAGAAAACAGCAGCATTACCTTTTTGCGTTTTCTGCGCTCACACTCTGACACTCTTGAAATTGTTCCTTGTACTGAAATCAAGAGAAGCTTCAGTAGATCATTCGTGAAGGACAAGAGAGGGAAAAATGTACTTTTCCTTTTATATAAAGTAAGCTTTTTCTTTGCTTTCCACTGCTTAGCAGCCCATGATGGTACTGTATAATAGTTCCCTGTCTGTTGTCTGCATGGTTAAATTTAAAGCTTCTGGATTTGCCCTTGTGTCAACCAGCAGTTAGGGATTTCTTCCACTTGATATCTTTTTTTTTCCTTCTTTTTTTTCTCTTCCTCTCTTTTCTTCATTTAAAGGCTTTCAGTGCGATGCAAGCTGTATCCATGCAATAGACTCACCCAAAGTTTCCACAAGCTAAAAAAACCAAAAAACGTGGGGACCCAAATTTGTCATGTTCTATAGGAGCCAGGCTTCCAAGGACACAACTTGGCACTTCCTGAAAATCGGGCCTATTCACCATGCCTTTATTTGGGTACAAAAAGTTTACCTTTTTTGGGTGCCTAATTTTTATTTCTGGAAATTTTGCCTTACAAGAACAAACATAACAGTTGGGCAATTCAAAAGGTAATCTGCTATCTATGTCTGCTGTGTTCCTTCCTCTAAAAATACTTAGTCTTCGGATGCAAAGGGTTTGAGTTTCCTGGTTTCCATGTGGGAATTTGCAGTCTGTTATTGCTGTAAAGCATAGGAGGGTGTGGCACGGGTTTTCCTGTTTTATTTTGGTTGGAATTTGTTTTGTCCAGGTTAAAGTTTCTCGCAAGGCATGGTTGTAAAGTAATGTCCAAGTTTATTTTGTAGTTGTTTTAGTAATGACAAATACTTTGGAATAATTCTGTGTGTAATTAGTTTTGCATAAGTGTTTTCATGGCTTATGACTCAACGTTTCCCATGAAGCCAAAGACTGAAACACAAACTTTGTTGTTTTGAGAACCTTTCAGAAATTTTTCTGGTGCTATTCAACATTAATGCACGGTGTCTTGTAGCTTAACTAGATGCGATGGGGGGGGATCCAAATCTTAGTTTGCTTTAAGTCTTTTTCTTTGAGTGAAATCATTAGACATGCCTCACAAACAGGCCTTCCTAATAGTCTTTTCTCTCAACATCACTGCCAGATCCATCCACTGAAGAATGACAGTTCTTTTGTCCCTTTTCAAAGTAACCTTAGTAGGGGAGGAAAAAATACCAAATTTCTCCAGTTACAGCAACTTTAAATTAACCTGAAGTTGGTGGAGGAAATATAGAAAGTGTTACAAAGCTGGAGAGGGGCAGAAGCTGCACTGAACCAAGTAGAGACCTTTTACTCTGATGTAGTGTGATTTTTATCTACAGAACAAAGAATAATTTTTAAATAAGAAAATTTATTGCTTGTGAGTCTTCAATGGAATAGGGTAAAACTCATTTTAAATAAACAAGTAGATAAATCTGCTATCGTCAGCTATGGAAAAGGAACAGTAAGGCTTATTTCTGTATTTTTCAAAACTCTTCATTTGGAGAGGAATGTGGACTTTGATTTCTGAAAGGAAGCTTGTTAAAAATGAAGTTTTTTCCCAGCATGAAAAGTTTTGGCAATTTGCTAAGAAAAGTATTTTCAAAGTCTAAGTTTTTCTTTCAAAATTATCTTTTGTTTCCACTTCAAAGGAAATCTGAGCACACAGAAAAATCCTGAATTTTCCCTGAGGGAATAGCACTTTTGTAGTTCATAAAATTCTCGCTTTCACGCTATACATCATTGACCTTGGAAAGACGGAATCTGAACTGAGATGCAGCCCCTTACCCGATGCCATCCAAGTGACAGAGCTGGTGAATTCCAGGGAGAGGAGGAAACCCATTAAGTTGGCTTGCATGAAAGGAAACCAGCAGCTAACAAAGTGGTTTGTGTTTAACATAAATAAATAGAAGCAATGAGGAGTCTTCAAAAAACAGCCATGAGATGGGCAAACAAAGCAGGCCTGTTTGTCCGAAGGTTCCTGTTGAGTGCTGGGCTGAGGAGGAAACGGGCAGCTACAGTTTTAGCAAGCAGGTCATGTGGCTTTTTCAAATCACACCGAACTCTTCGGGATCCTTTTCAGTGGCCAATTAAATTTACTTGTGGGGCTGTAGTTTATGACCAGCTGCTTAGGTTGTCAGTGTGCTCTCTGGAAGCCGAGTGCCACAATCAGGTAGGCTTAGAGCAGCATCAATTCATTGTAATACTTTGCATTTGTATCCACAATGGTTAAGAAGTACCTCCGTGCTACAAGAGTTGATACAAAGAATGGCTTCTGCAGAAAACCTGCAGGGCTGTTAGTGGAGTGCTTCCAGCTGACAGTGTAACCTGGATTGTGTGGCTCTGCTTGGCCCTGAGTGGGGACTCTGCGCTTAGTTCTGTATGTTATCAGACTCAGTCAAAAGATAAATGGTGTTACTGGTATGACACCACTGAGGATTTTTGCTTTCTAGAAAAGATTTAATTTAGTTTCCATGACACCCTCCCCCCCCTCAATTATTGGAGTAATTCTTGTCCAGTACCGATCTGGCAGTGCGGCTTCACAGCTTCTATGACCAGGAATTGTTCTTTCCTAGAATTTCTCTGCTGTTGAGTTAGGAGTGGCTGGCATAAAATCCATGGCTGCAGCACTCGTATGCTCTTGCCAACCTTAGCTTTTTAGGTGAACTTTGTTGAATGGTTTTGGAGCACTTTGAAAATAACTCTGAGCTGTACTGGAGGGGTCCAGCCAAGAGCTCTGTCCTGCCATCTGGGGAGTGAGGGGGAAGGGCAGCAAAGTGCTCCTTGCACAGCCGTGTCTAAGGAGCAAACTTCCTGGTGTGCTGCCGAGGGAAAAGTGAAGATGGCTCTTTGAAAGTGAAGGTCAGATGTGATAGCTACAGCTGAGGAGCTTTATCTAAAAAGCTGGCTCTTGTTTGACCACGAGCAGTTAAAGTACTCACATTAGGGCCATTTTTAAGCTGTACTGGGGGTCGTGCAAATCATTTGCTAAGAAATCATCTCTTCAAAGCAGAAAACATTTTCTGCTTGGTTTCACGGCAGGAATGCGGCACCTCAGGTTTGCCGAGTTCCTCTCCATGTGGGACTATCTAAGTCCTTGGTGATCTCAGACCTATTTCTCTGCTTAAAGAGCACCTGGCAAATCCTGCTGCCTTCAGCCTCCGTAAAGCAGTCTCTGGAAACTCCTGCAGTTTTTCCTTGTCTTTATTATGCTTTATTAATAGTGCCTTGATTTGCAAATGAATGCTTGTCCTCTTAATTTTCTGCCTCTCACCGCAGAGAAAAATGTGTTAGTTGCATGGGGGGGGTATAATTTCTATATCCATTGAGGTCAACCACAGACACGTAAAGAAATAAAGTGAAAGTGACAGCATCCCATATGCTATAGTGAGAGTGTAAGCTGAATGTATGTATTTTGATGTGCTTCTATACTGCAAGCGTGCATTGTGTTGCCTCCTCTGGTTTGGTGAACAGACCTTTGCAGAACTATATGTAACACTGGCTGCCTTTGTTTCTAGCGATGTTCATAATTACGGCAGCAGCTCTCCCTGTATCTCGTTGCAGATAGAAGACCTGTCAGATGAAGCTTTTTCCTTACGTCATACGAAGTACGAAAAAAGAGAGAGAGCAAGGTGGTCGCTGTGGGAGCAGAGCCGCTGGCCCAGAAGGAATAGCAGGCAGGTGTACTGACTTAGATTAAGAGCATTCCTTCCTATTGAGCCCCTGGTGTCGGCTGTTGGTGCAGCAGTTTCAGAAATGCTGTCACAGAGAATTCTGAAAACGAGGGCATTCCTCATTAATTAACTCAACAGGGACAGTACCAGGTATGTTTGGTTACGTGGCTGGAAAGGGAAGACTGTGCAGTTCTGAAGCAACAGAAATTTGGCATTTTAGTGACCTGCTATTAGTGAGTAAAAGTCTTACTCCTGAAATGAACAAACACAGTTCTGCTAGTTTGTGCCACTCCCGGTGATTATCACTTTAGCCACCCAGTGTAATACGAGCCCTTCTTCACTTACCTTAGATGAAAGTCCACTGCATTCAGAGATGTGTTACTGGAGCGTCCTGGGCTGTGGTGGGGACCTTATGCTTAAAAAACACCACTGTGTGAAAAAGTGTAATTATCACAGGCTTGCTGTCTGGTGTAAAACTCATCAGAATGAAATAGAAACCCTAAAAGTCTTGCAAAAGTAGTGCATAGAAGAGCAAACGTCATAAAGCTGCGTCTGCAGTTTGGCTTTGGGAAAACGTTTCCCATAAGTTGCTTCAGAATCTGCCAGGACATAAAGGATCCTATAAATGCTGGGTTAACTTTCTCTGCTTTTTATCATATGTTTGTGTCTACTCTTGGCTTAAAGTGCACCATGACACTATGAATATATATGCAAAGATAGCTTTTTTTTAAATGCGGGATAAAATTAGAGCTAAACCATATTAACGAGTTCTATTTTAAGCCATTTTGGACATAAAAACAAACTTCAGGAAGTGTACTGAAAAATATGAGTTCTGTATGTACCCTTAATTTTGAAACCCTATAAACTCCCTAGTGAAATCTTAGTGCTATTTGAATTCAGAAGTAAAACTGCCATTAACATAAGCAAGGTTCCACCTTGCATTTAAGATGCCTGCCAGTATTTTATAGCTAGCTCAAATTTGCATTAAAGGTGAGGTCAAAAATTTTAATCTTATTGTTTTGACTGCTTTGGAGATAAGTCCAGAGCAGAGGTGGGAAGTGGGAGCCCAAGGACCTGCTGTTTCTTCTCGAGTTTCATTGGTGTGGTCTGTTGACAGTGCTTTTTGGACTCCGCTGACTCCTGCAGACAATGTCGCATTCCCCTGAGTGAGAACAGCCCCACTGCTCCCTGACTTCTGTCCAAAATGACTGTTCTGGTCAGCGTGTGGAGCGAGGCCATCAGCTTTGCTGCAGCCAGAGTGTGCCTGCTCAGCCCTGTTTTATCCAGCTGTTTTATCTAGCTCTTCCACATCGTACTCTTGCTTTGGCTTGTGACAACCAGGTTGTCAAGAACCGTGTGTGTTTTCATATGCTCTTTTGATTTAAGTAAGTAGACCGTAGGTAGCACGTAGGGAGAAACGGAAAGCTTTGAAAAGAAAATCTAAACTGTTCCTGGTGATGTGGGAGGGCAGGGGGTAACTCTTAAGACTCTCTTCTCTTATCCTGCGCTAGGTCTTACAGCAAAAATTCTGAGGGACGACAGAGCCAAGATTCGGGGCAGAAAGACCAGCATGGCAGCTCCTGTGCCTCGCTGCAGTGCCCTGCTGAACCTGGTCCTGACTCCACTGCGGAAGCCCACAGCTCTGTTTGTTCAGGGATTGCACAACTCTGCAGGGAGAACCAGGAAGCAAAGGTGGGTGCCTCCAATAGCTTCCAGATCTGGTCAGATCTTCAGCGACCACTGTCTCTAACCTAAAACAAAGAATCTGGACAAATCCTCCTCTCTCGTTGATCAGAATCACAGCCTGTTGCCTGAGTTTATGTCGACTGAATGTAGCGCTTCTGTTGAGAACTATTTTGCTGTGCTCTGTGAATTAAGCCCAAGATTTGTCAACAGGTAAAAATTTAATTGCTCGGCGCATACGGCACGTGTTTTAGGGCGACTGTGGCAGCCCTGGGTTCAAGGATGACGGATCTTTCCTTGGGGATGTTGGCCAGAGTTCCGTGTGGGGCCCATCCTTACGGGTTCAGGTGGCACCACAGCAATGCGCTTCCCCCTTCCCCTCCTGTGCCCGTCCAATTGGAGCTCTGTTACTAGCTCAAAGCCCTATGAAGCCAGCTTACAGTGACAGCTGGTGCCTACCAGTGTCCTAGTCTTTATCTGAAGAGCCCTGCAAACATTATTGTAAAGACAGACACTCGTTTGTTACTTGATAGCAGATCATTCTGCACACAGCTAATCAGTTCAGACTCAACCGAAATCCCTTTTCCCCTTCTTTTTTTTTTCTACCCTCACTCCTACCCTTTCTGATTCTTTTCAGTCCGGGCTGTGGGAACTTCGAGTCTTTCCACTAAAAGATGAAGAGGTAGAAGCTTTACTGTGCCAAGATCAAATAACGAATCAGACTGAAATGTCAAGTGCAGCTTTTCCCAGCGACTCTCCCTGTACTTCATGCGCACCCGTTGGTTTGCCAGACAATGGCCTTCCACCAAGAAAACAATCTACTGAAGAGTCAGAAGACTGCGAAAATGTTTGCCTGGGAATCAACAATACGAGAAAACAAAGGTGACAGGGAATAATGTGGTTCATTAAGAAAGCCAATTAAGGTGGAGAAAAGTGTAAGGTAAAATCTCTCTTGTTCACACAGCATATGACAGCACAATTCAAAACCTGTACGTTAGCTGCATATAATATATTTTCTTTCTTGCTTTGTAACAGGCAGGATATATCCCAAAGACAACACTTTCTTCTTCCTGAACCCCAAGAGAAAGTAATTATTTCAAGCTGGAAGTCTAATATTCCCAGTGTCGGGAGTGGGCGCACATAAATTGCTGGCACCATTCACTTTCTGATGTCATATTGCCACATTTGTTAGTAATCATCCTTTTCTGTTCTGTTTGTTTTCAAATGCATTTCTGGTTCTAGTGGATTCTGGTGCAGCAGGATACGCTGTCTACCTTAACCAACAACTTCAACTGAACACGGAAAAACTACTTGAAAAAAAAAAAGATAGTGGGGAGAAGCGCTAATAGCCTTGGATTATTTTCCTGTGTGGCACGACCACGGGGCAAAAGTCTGCCTCTCTAATGCATGTGTGTAACCCCTGCGTAAGACGAGGGGAGGTGAGAACCAGAAGTTTTAAAGCAAGCGTTCCGGAAGCCTTGCATCTAAGCTTAAAATCTGTACTCAGCTCTCGGTAGTGCCAGGGCACGTTTCATATAGACGTCCTCAAGCAATAAGATAGAAATAGAGCACTGCATTTCAATAGTCGATATATCTGCTACTCAGAAAGTAGGGTTTCTGCTTCTGGTCCTGTGGGCATAGAGAAATGGAAGGAAAGAGGAGTCGAGTGAGTCAAATCAGTGATGCAGCTCTTTGAATATTGTGGTTTTGGGTCATCTTAATTCCTTAGTCATTCAGTAGCTAATGAGGCTCATAATATTTTGCTTTAATATGTTAAAGACAAAGTCTTGTTCAAATTTCTGTACAGTGCCTTGTAAGAGTCTCGTAAGTATGCCAACATTTGGTGACTAACTGAAAAGGAAAAGATGATTGATGTCTAGAAGACCAATAAAGAAAAAAGCCCCAAAGCTTTCCATTGTGATTCCGGATAGATTTTTAATTTCCCAGTGAGAAGACAAAAGCAAGTTGTTTAAACTTGCATCTAAATAGCATCATCTGGAATGTATCTGCGATCTCAAGAGGTATTAACAAAGATTAAACATTGAATGTAGGTATAATCCATCAACAGGAAGTTTTTCTGTGTAGAACAGTTGAAGGCAATTTTATAGGAGTCTCTGTTTTTGTGCAAAACTTTCTTCCACGTGTAATATCTGGAATGGCACTGGACAGATGACCCAGTTTTAGTGTCAAATTCTTTTTTTTTTGGTCAAAATGACAGGAATTATACACTGGGCATCTGAAAACAGTTCAGTAAAGTTTCAACACTACAACCTATTGCTACATTGTAGTTTATTGCACATTCTGATTATTTTTTTAAACACTTTTTTAACACTGGTTTGTCATAAACTTGAATCTTGCCTCAATGTCTGATACAATAATCTTTGATGCAAGGTTGGTTTTTTTAATTAAAAGTTATTTCTATATATGTTGTATATAGTCTGAATTTGATGGCCTTTTAGAAGTGAAGAAATAGCAGTAACGCTTCCTCTCGGCGCAGAGCCCTGCTTGGCCCAAGAATGGCTTTGCAAACACCCTGAAGTGGCACTAAGCATTGCTGTCCTACTGAAGCTGGGCTGGTGCTGTGAGGCTGAGGTCCCCCCAGCGTCCAAACGCAGAGGTGGATTTTTCCATCTCTCTTGTCCTGCATGTGCATCAGCTGCTGGGAGAAGGTTTCTCAAAGTTCTGTGTCTCAGATGCTTCGCAGGTCTTTCCCATACCCGTAGCCATTCATTAAGACGGCTGATCTGCCCAGCTCTCACCCAGCTTTGTGGTAAGGTCAGAGCTTCCTGCTCTGCCTGGCTCCATCTGGTCTCTGGGGGCAGCAGGAGGAGTTTCTGCAACTTAGGAGATGGGACAGCCCAAGTAAACCAGCCAGCCAGCCGCCTCAGAGGACCTGAAGGTGCCATCAGTAAATGGAAATGCAATCCAGCATTTTATGAGAAGGAGCAAAAGGAGAGTTGTTTTTCTAGACTGGGGGGGTGGGAGGGGAAGCGTGTTAAAATGAAGCAAAAAAAACCCCAACAAACCTGTGTGAAAGGAGCTGGATTAACAAAGCTTGGTCACCCTGGTGGACCATAAAGCTGTTCCTGCACTGCTGTGGTGTCCTGTTGAACCGTTGTGTTGCTTTTGGGTCAGTCTCCAGCGTGCTGGCCTGAAGCAGCTGCTTGTTACCTTGCCAGGTGCAGGGGCTGCACAAGGGGTTATCGATACAAGCAAAGATAAGCACATTTTCTTTGTCCTCTCTTTAGATGTTCTTGTCAGTCACTGTGGGAACCAGCTAGTGCCTCACAAAGCAGCAATAAAAAGGCTAGCCGAAGAAAGGCTGGGCAACCAGGAGACTAAAAAAGAAAAAAAATCCCTGGAGAAACTATGAAAATGTCTGTTTGGTCATTACCCCTCCCTATCATGGTCACAAGTCTTTTCTCTAACAGCTGCCTCTCAGCTGGCTGGAGTGGTGACAGCAAACTGCAACTGTCTGCACAGAAGGAGAGGGGTGCCCAAGACCAGCCTGCCTTTGCTTTTCTCATGTCACCTGCAGCAGCCCTTCATCTGGCAGGGGCAGATGGGGAACACTCTGTGTGCGTGTCAAACGAGGTGCTTTTTGGGACACCCCAGGCTGTTCCTCACCTGCAGCACCTCTAACCATCTGCCACCTTCTTGCAGCAGAGCAGGTGCCGTGCCCTGCGCTCCCGCTGTCTCTACTCTGTGAGTCTTTCCTCCAGCCAGTGAGACACCCAGATTTTCAGCCCTCCCATTTCACGCCTGGGACAAGGTTAGCAAGCTTCTTAATGTGGTGACAGGACCAGCTCCCTCCTTTCATTTCCATTCCCAGCTGGAATCAGCACTAGTCCTCTCATTTATTGCCTGCAGCCCTTTTCCCTGCAGAGCTGGACTCCCACCTCCAGACAGCACCTTTGGCACGAATGTTGGGGTGGTGAGGAAGCTGCTGGTGATGGGAATGGGCTGAGAGCTCAGAGCAAAGCTCTCTTTTATTTTTGGCTCCAGCCATAAAATATGTCAGAAACGCCTACTTGGCTGTTAAGTCAGGGCCGCTCCTAATGTTGCAGCTGAAGGTATTACAAAGGCTGACTGTGAAACACCAACTTAAACATAACACAGCAAGGCCCCCCCCCAAGCATGAAACCGGGGTGTTGCAGCTTCACACCACAACCTGTTTCCCTTGCGCTTTGGTTACCATTTTCAACGGAGACAATTTTTTTAGGCCACTTATGTTCTGCTCCCTGCTGCTACGCGGGTTTAAACGCTTCATCTCTGCATCCAGGACCTTAATGGACTGTAAGTACAAATACAAACTCGTGAGCCCTATTAAAATTAAGCTCTACGTGTGTCCACCGCAGTTTGGTTTTTGTGGGTTTTTTTTATCTTGCTCCCAGCTGGGTGCTGTACCACCCTGTGGAGCACATCTCCCGGCCTTACTCAACTAGATCGGAGTTTCTTTTATCCTATTTTCCAGCGCGGAGCCTTTGCTACGTCAGCTCACCGTGGACCGCGCTGGAGCACGTGACTTAATAGCACCGGCCTGTGCTCTCCCGGCTCCCTGAAACTTTGCTTTATCAGAGGGTTGCAACATTTACCGGTCCCGGGGTTTATTCGGCCCCTGCGGATACCACGTGGGCAGCTCTTCAGGTTTTCAAGTCAATGTCCTGTGGCTGTGGGGGTTAGGTTACTGAGTGCAGGCCTAAATAAGAGCCTAACCAACAGATTACTCCTGTTAAGGTATAGAGGCAAGAAACTGGAACAGTCTTAAGCATTTAAATGAACAAGTATCATTACTGTTACTTCCACAGATGGTCTGTGGTCACATTTAACTGTACACCTGTAAAAAGCTGCTGCAGCAGTAGCCAGCTGCATAAACCCACCTGGGTGGGATTTAGACAAAAGAAGCAATTGATTAATTTTACTATGTATGTAATTTCTCTCTCTCTCTCCCCCACAACACTCCTGACCTGAGACTCAAGGAAGTGCAAACTACCAGATTTAAAACAACGGCGCAGTCCCTACAGCCTGTGAAAGAAAACATACCGGGACCAACTGCAGTACCGTCAGTTAACTAGCATGACTTTGGGATAGCCATCCCCCTCAAATTAAATTAAAAAAAAAAAAAAAAAAAAGACAGACAACAAAACCAGCAGTAGTTTTCAAACCAGCTTACAGTCAGCTGCAGGAGGCAAGGATACTACAGCTGTTGTCCTACTGCTTCCAACAGCATGAAAATGCCACAATTCCAAATCCTAAACTTAACATTCTCAAATAACCCGTTTGCGTGTAGACACCAGCGCCGTGACTGTTTCTCTGTGCACGTGACACAGGTTCTTCCCAGAAGCACCAATTTTAACTCATCTAGCAGCCCCTGGGACACCTCCTAACCAAGCTTGCTTTCGGCAAACCTCTTCTGAAAGATGTCTTCAGTGCAGTAGGTCCAGATGACACCATTTTTCTTTTGCTAGTTCTCAAAGGGCGTCACAAGTGGAAACGGGAAGGAAAGCCATTTGTTCACCTAAACCACAATTAACCCCAGAGGAAAAAGTAGTAGTTGAGCCGTTTCAGACACTTGTCTAGCTGGTTTGAACTAGCCCTAGCTCCTCCTTCCTAACAACGGCAGTGACCCACGCTGTGCCACAGCCATCTCCTTCCACAGCCACCAAGCAGAGGCCCATCTTCGGGCCACCTCACAGCTCCTGGGCTTAAAAGAAGGGGGTGCATCAGCTCTAGCACCGCCTCTCGCATTTGGTAGGTGACACCAGCCCAGCTTTGCTGCAAAAAGA
The DNA here is from genome assembly GCA_026413425.1 of Tringa solitaria. Lineage (NCBI taxonomy): Eukaryota > Metazoa > Chordata > Aves > Charadriiformes > Scolopacidae > Tringa > Tringa solitaria. The sequence continues at coordinate 42,706,201 of JAOXJM010000079.1, forward strand.
ACAACAGCTTTGACTTTGGCCATTGTGGAGATGGACTGGCCGCAGCTGTTGAGCCTTCTGGCCTGTTCCCCCTGGGGCAGCAGACTGTTTGCAACCCTTCTGTAATTACAACTTCAAGGGGAAAAAAAAAACGCCATGAAATATTAAAGGAGTCGGCAATACTAATTAAAAACTGTGGGAGGGAGGCCTATCTGAAATGACCCGCTCGGGTCTTCCTCTAGCGGGCTGTAACTCTCACCTTTCCCTTGCCTGAACAGGCCAGGCTGCAACGTCGGCGCAAGCAAATTAAAGGTGGTGTGAGAACTATTTGGTTTCATAACTAAAAGGAGCTTTGAGGCGTTTCACAGCGCCATCCCCACGCGGTGCATTTCAGCCAACACACACTGAAATCACTTCAGTACATAACATTCTCGTATGTCACTATCATCATCATTTACTCAGGCATATATATATATATATATATATGGATAATCCAAGGTAGCTGCGGGGCAAGATAAAAGTTTTTTAACTATCTGTAGGGTTTTAAAGCAATATTCTTCACTGGAATCCTGCCACTTCCAGGAGTTTCAGACACAGCTGTCTTAAAACCGGCAATTTGAAAGGTAAATGAGAAGATTATTTCCTAGTTAGTGACACGGTAAAGATGTTAGGCTGACTTGTTTGATGCTTATATAGGTCAAGTACTTCTATACAGTAAAAGCAAGACATAGGAACAACCTCTAGCACCCGTGGGACTGTTTAGCCCTCTTAAAGCACGTTTTTCCCAAACTTGCTCCCCAAACCACTCATTTTTGATGGACAGCTTAAAGGAGACTTACCACACCAAGGGAGGGGTGTTTAATGCAGGTATTGCAAAAGTTTTGTAGGAATGAACAGATCAAATGACAAAATACAGACAGCAGAAGGCAGTTTTGATTAGAGTCTTCCACAAGAGAGATTGCTTGTGGTGATGCTACACTCTTCTAGCAAGCAAAAAACTGACTGTAGTTCAATCCAGTCAGCTTTATAGGTCGCACCGTAAAATTAGCCTCCACAGAATCAAGAGACAGGTTCAAACCATTGCATTTCCAACCCTGAAAGACAGCCAGAACGTGGGATTTTGTTTTTTTTTCTCTCCACTGCAGCGAAGGAACGATTCCTCTGTTCAGCAGCAACAAGTTTCTGCAATTAATGTTCATCCAGCCCTCCCTTAACGCACGAGAAACAAGGGTTCTCCTGCAGGCACAGAGCCTTCTCGAACGCTGCTTGAGTAGGTCTCATCGATCCAGACAGCGCTTTTGAGCTGCTTCTGAACACACGTTCCTTAGAAGATTGATCACAGATCTCGGATCTGCGCTCTTCATAATAGCACTGCCAGATACAATCATATTTGCACCTGCCTGAAAGACATCAAACACCCACTCAATAACGGGGAACAGCTCCACCTCTTAAAAAGAGTTTTCTTGCTGTAAAACACGTAAGGAGGAAGTGAGTTCTAGGCTGGTGGGCAAACAAATGGTATTTGCGGGGGGGAAAGGTAACATAGGTCTTAACTAAAACCACAAATCAAGGTCAGAAAAGAAGCTTCTCCCCAAATAGGTAATTTCTTCATCTTTGCTCCTATTTACCCAAACACACAAGAAACAAACAACTTCTCTGGCTTCAGTAGCCACTATCAGAAAAGGCACAAGATTAGACCCTCAAGCAGACTAACGGTCAAAACGCAACTTTCCCCCAAGCTTTATTTTTCTGAGGGACGTCCCTCAGCACAGTGACCGGGAACGCTGCTCCGCGGCAGCCTCTTACCTCTGCGCACTTATGGATGGTGTCAGGCCCAACTCCTCCATCCACTTCGATATCCAGCGAGGGAAACTGTGTCCTCAGCCACTGAACCTGAGAAAGGGTGCAAAAAGGTTGGCACTGAGATCCACGCTCGCCTGCCCCCGTTGCTTCTTACATGCCCAGACACGGCTTAATTCGCTTTGCCGCTACGCTCCTTACTGTTAATTAGCTTTAAAGTCAATAAATAAGAGAAACATCAAGTTTACCTTTGGCATCATGTCTTCCATGAACTTCTGCCCTCCAAATCCAGGTTCTACTGTCATGACCAAAGCCATGTCTATCTGATTGGCCCAAGGTGCCAAGTGCTCAACTGTAGTGGCAGGCTTGATCGCCAGGCCAACCTGCGGGAGAGGCAAGAGACATCCAAGTGCACCTTAGGATGACATAAATCACGGAAACACGGAATTGTCAGAGTTGGAAGGGACCTTCTAAAGATCATCTAGTCCAAATCCCCTGCCAAAGCAGGATTGCCCAGAGCACATCACTCAGGACGGCATCCAGGCTGGTCTTGAATATCTCCAGGGAAGGAGGCTCCACACCCTCCCTGGGCAGCCTCTTCCAGGGCTCTGCCACCCTCACCCGAAAG
>JAOXJM010000079.1:42714757-42735792 GCA_026413425.1 Tringa solitaria
GAGGTGGTTGAGGCACCATCCCTGGAGGTGTTCAAAAGACAGGTTGAGGTGGTGCCGGGGCACATGGTTTAGTGATGTTTTTTTTGTCAGAGTTAGGTTGCTGGTTGGACTAGATGATCTTGAAGGTCCCTTCCAACCTAGAGGATTCTATGATTCCAAGAGTTCGCTGTCTCCGCTCAGCCGCCGGCTTTCCTTGTGGTGCCTGTCACGCATCAGGCCTTTCCCTATAAATTTGCCCTGCAGCTTTGATGAAGCAGCGGCCAGACACATGTGACAAAAACTATCGGTCACATTACCTGGGTGGTGGCCTGGCTGTGGAGATCAGCTACCACGATGGCGGGTGAGGAAGTCAGCACAGGTTTACTTAGGGGTTCCTGCTTGCTGGTGGCCTGGGGGCTGCTGCGGCTGCAGCCCTGCTGCTGGGCTGCTGGAGCCGAGGGCTCCCCTGTGGAGGCGGCTGTTGCCTCAGGCTGGGCTTCAGTGAAAGTCACCGACCGCTTCTGCTCTGCTGAAGGGTACAAAGTCCAGATAATTGAGTATTAAAATGAGACGATTTGGGAAGGAAAACACAACACACACACACAAAAAAAAAGCGAATCCCTGGAGTTTTTTACAACTAAGACAGGATTCATGATACACTCCATCTTTATAAGTCATCTAACTGGAGTTTAATCCCTTAGCCCCTTTTACCTTGGTCTTCCTCTAAAGCCACATCAAGAGTCAGGGATCTCCTGAAGACCAGTCACCCTACCTATCCTTGTCACAGCTTGGTGAGGTAAATGCCACCCATAACGTCTTTCCATCCTAGAACAATATACTGAACTGAATTCCCACGCGAGATAAGACATTTCTGCCCTCAACTAAAAAAGGAAAACTGAGATGCAAATATATAAGAGAATTGCCCGAGGTTTTGCAGGAAATCTGAGAAAAGACAGAGGGCAGCTGATTGCCCCCCCATTCCTGCAGGCTTAGTCCACTATCTGGGAATAACAGAATAGCACAGGGTGAAGACAGCTGGACTAAAACTTAAAACTGATATCCCTGTTTCTGCTTTTAATTATTTTGGGGCAACTTTTATGTTTCGGACGTCTCCAGCAGCGCTGTTGCCCCAGCGCAGTCCTGGCTGAGTGGTTAGAAACCCAGAAAGTTTGCAAGCAACCTTTGCTCTACCGGGTGGTTCCCTCCGAAGTTAACTGCTGACTTCAGATGGTACAGAATACAGCCACCTGCTCTGCTTGGCACTGCTGACTCCTGGAAACATATGGCATGGACTACAACAGTCCTATATTCATTTCCATACCCAACCCTTAAAGCTATTGCACTGCTAAGCACACAAACGATGGGAAATATTCTCCTTTCTGCTGCTCTCAATAGAAGCGTCAAAATTTGCACACCTGGAGGTTCTGGACAAGGTATCCTGAATAGAGGACACCGGTCCCCCTAAATTCTCCACATCTCTAGGAAACATGATCATTCACTGTCCATGTCCAGTTTCACCTTGAAAGCCTTTGGAGAAACCACGAAAGCGTTTTGAGGGAGTGATTTTCTGATGGGATATCCACTTGCTAGGAAAAAGGATAAAACCGCTAGGACTTCGCTTTAATACAGGCTACTAACAACATACTGACTTTTCCTTTGGGCTAAAACACCACCACAGTGCTTTCTGGTTTCCAACACAACGTGCTGGTTCTGGAATTGCAGTGCTGCCTTACCACTAGGTTTTGGTTTTGGCTGGATGCTCCGCCGGGTGGTTGAAAGCCGAGCTCCGTGACGGCTGCGAGGTTCAGTCTGAGTTTTCTGACGGGACAGCAGCGGTCGTCGAAGCTAAAGGTTGGAAGAAAGAGTTAGGCTGATGTATGGTCAACATTATTACACAACTTCTCCCCTGTAAGGAGAAGAGATCATCATTGTCTATTCCTCTCGATGTCCATTCATTCTGCTTTTAGCAGATACAAGTTCTAATGTTTCCATGGCTCAGACATCTCCTTCGTATGAACTTCTGGGGTTTGTGCCTTTCCAGTTTCAATATTGGATATAATGCAACGCAAATTGTGTGAGCAGTGCTTAATTAAAAAAACAACCAACCAACCAACCAACCAACAAAAACCATAACAAAAACCCAAACGCCTGCAGAGGCAAAGATTGGGAAATTCAAAGCAAACAGCATCTCTTTTAGGGATTTGTCAGGCTTCAGAGGTGCCACGTGTGCTACGCCTCCTGCTAACTCAATGGACTGCGCTCCGTTGCATCATGGAGTGATCACACATCACAAATTAGGTACAAAGGGACACGTCACACCCACAGGTCATTTCAAAACAGACATAGATGAGAAAATACAAGCCAACACGAACAGCAGGAGCAAAGGTTTGTTCTCACCTGCCGGAGGCCTCTCTTCCGCCCCAGGGGCTGCTGCAGAAGAAGGTTCTGCTGTCCTGGCTCGCTCTGTATGCTCGCCACCCTGTTAGATATTGACAGCATTAGGCCAAGCACAGAAGGACCCTGTCTAACTAGTAGGTGTCCTGGCAATTTTTACTAAAATAAATAAATAAATAAATAAATAATAAACCAACCACTAATGGCACAGTCACTTCAAAGAGCAATACTGTCTTTGAAGGATGAGGGGGGACGTGTCTGTTGGGTTGTGGCTTCCGGGGCTTAGGAAAGGGTGGGAGGTGGAGTCATGGCATTCAGGACTTGGCCACTCACAGGTAGCATCCAAATATAAATAACTGCAGATTTCAGTTTTCAGTCATTGATTGATGCATCCCACTGAGCAACACTCACTTCTCTGCATCCTTTGCCACATGGGCTTCATCAATAAAGGCAAGAATATCAGCTTCCTAGCTCAAAAACCTTCTTGTTTGCTTTTCCTTTTTCAAGGACAATGTTGCAAAAGCTTTTATATTTTTTTCCTCCCAAATAGACTCCACAGACTCATCACAATTTTGTCATCTGTTTTTAATTTCAATTTAAGTCAACAAACAAAAAAACAAACACAAAGTGACAAAGGATCCATTCACATAATGGATGCATGAGTTATGTGAACAAGGCCCCACACTCAACACTTGCAGCCTTAAGTCTTTTTGCGGCTATTAAACAAAAAAAGACAAGTAAACATAAATTATATATATGTATATATAAACACAGATTTTTAGGTTTTAGTATCTTGGCACAAAATATCTGAAAATCTGCAGTAAAAGAATCTTTAGCAATAAAACATACTCGGCTGCATACCGTCTCATTCTACCATTCAACTGACTTCATATAAAAATACCACCCTCCCCTCATTTTTATCAAAGAACTGTATTCCTCCAAAAAGTTAAAATTTGGTTCATTTAGCAGGCAGCGGTCACAAAACATTTTAGCTGAATGAACTATGTCTGAGAGACATATGGTTACAATAGCAACCAACACTTAAGATGGACTTCTTTTAAATCAGGCAGCTGCTTATTTGAGACAGACTGGAATCCACTGAGCCGCACGTTCTATTTAAGCAACTTCCAGCTCTATCTGGTATGCATTGTTGAAGATTCAGTATTTTGCCATCAGTCCATTTTGCCTCTGGCCTGCATTAATCTAAAGGAAAACAACATTATTTTCTCTAGATGTTTTCCCTGGATCTCCCTGGAGGAGCTCAGTACCACCAACAGAGTGAAGGTTTATGGCCTGACCTTACAGGAGCGGAGGAAGAAGCGAAGCCTACGGACATGGTCAGACAAGACATGAAAGATGTCTGTGGAGAAGCTTAAAAAGGTCTGTCTCCTGAACAGCTCAATTCTTCGCTTTGGCAGAAGTTATTGCCCTTAGAAAGTTTAGTGGAACAGAACGCGAGAGCTTCCTGGTCGGCTTCAGGACAAAGTCTGGTTACCTGACCTGAAAGTCCTATTCCTTCCTCCCTTATAAGTTTAAGCTAAAGCCAGACTTTGCACTAACCCATATGCACGTGTTTCTACCAGCTCTACTGGGGAGACAATGGGCAACTTCAAGGAGAGAGACATCTTAAAAAACCCTGAAGCTGTTTCTCTTCTGATTGTCTGACTACAGCTTAATAATCCTCGGCATGCCCTTGGCAATCTCACCACAGCTGCAGTGGGTTGGAAAAAAAGGAAAAGCTTCTGCAAGCTCAAAGCCAGAACAAACAAGATCTGTTTGAGTCCTTTTCTCCCTGAGACGGCGCTTCCAAACGAGATCACCAGCCTCTGGAATGTATTTTCCAGCTTTTACGTAGGGTATTGACATGATTTACATACAGAGCATCCTAAACATCATGCGAACACCTGCCTATGACTAAGTGGAGTCCTCAAAGGGACTTCCTGTTAGTAGGACTGTGGTCTTGACCCAGGCAACGACTGCAGCACATATGACTGGTAGGTCCAGAAGCAACACGTTATTAAAGCAAAGAGACTGCACTTAAATCAGTCTTTAGGTTTGTGATCCACACTACCTGAAATCACAGCTTTTCTTAATCTTCTGTTTCTAGGATTACATAAAAACATACTCCTCTGAATGTTAAGAAGTTTATAGAGTAGTTACCAGTATGTGAATTAAGTAGGAATTAGCTGGAGAAGATCTTGAAAAAATAATTTTGTTACAATTTCTGATGAAGGTACAGTAACTCTTTGTTCTATGAGTGAGGAGACATAAATGTCTGTAGCAGAAAGACTACAATCATATTCAGTACAACACATTATTTATAGTGGTGAAACAAACTCATTTTACATGCATCATGAAAACACTTTGAAAAAGTCATTAGATAAAGGGAGTCCATGGGCCACACGAGGGCACAGAGGTTATACATGAGGAAAAAAATGATTCCCATGAAGTAATCTGCACTGAAGACAAACAATAGGTGAGCAAAAGAAAGACTGACTTTGTGTCTTCCTGCTGGAGTCTGGGATTTTCAGCCTGGCTTATATCATAAGTGAAATGAGTTTAGCGAGCTGATGGATGTTTATTTCCAGTACTGAATCATTACACAAATTGGTATAATTTGGGATGATATTATGAGCTGAAATTGCAGAGATCTTTCGCAGACAAATGGTGGACCCAAGAGCAGGCAAGTTTTGCAGAGCTGCCTGCGCATAGCCCAAGTTCTGTCTTTTTGCCTTCTATCCCCATTTTTTGAAGAAAGGAAGGAAAGACAGAATGATAAAGACCATACATTTCAGATGAGTGACTGAATTTTCAGATATAACATTACACTCCACGAGGTTTTGTGAGGGTTTCCGTTAACCTCAAAGAACGGCACTACTGATCTTGTTTCCGTGAAAATTAGGGTGGCAGACAGACTGTTAGCTCTGTGTAGCCCTCCCTCCCTCCTTTTCTGTCTCTCCTTGTTTACCAGACCTGCCCAGGGGTACGCTGTTCTTCTGGCAGCCCGGGGGACCCAATGAGGGAACACTGACTCAAATGCCATTTCAGCTGACAGTACATTTCCCTCCCATGGCAATGCGATTGATAAGAAGGAGGGTTTTTTTTGCAGTACATAAGCCAGATTTATTTGGCAATGACAAAGCAGAAGTCTTTCCTGCCCAACACAAAGATGCTCCGCCACTCTCTGAGTATGTCAGGGGTTTTATCTTCACAATAATGTTACTCCCATTACATAGTTAGGGCAGAGACAAGTGAGCAAAAGATCAAACCAATCCAACTTCATGGAAGAGTGTTGCCAGCACAGGAAATGACAGTCACACAGTGGGGTCTACAAGAAACTTTGTCAGGTTGGCAATTATAATCGGTGATGCTTATGAATTACATAAACCATGCAGCCAAAGAAAGAAAAAAAGAACCAAACAGAGACAAAGGAAGCAGAGAGGTTAAGTGTCTATGAAAAAGATGTACATGCTTGCCACACCGTTATGGTAGAACACAGACGTTGTGTCCCAAGACATCTAAATGAGAAGGTTAGTGGACAAAGGCCAGTGGAGAATGGGTTAAAATGTAGATGAACTCCAGCTCTGGTATTCCTGGACACATCCTAGTCCAGTTAGTGTTAGAGCTGCTACTCTTGCCTGGCAATGTGAATTCACTCTGATTTTCCCTATTAGGCACCATTAAGCTAAGATAGGCATAACAACAAACATTAAAGGGAAACGTGTTTGTGCAACAGGTTTCCATCACGGTGACTTCCTCCTTTCCGATTTGGGAAAATATCCTCTCCTCTCAGATTGTAACCGCAACAAATCACGATGCTGGACACATACGCTCCTCACCCCTGTACCCCATGCTGTCTGTTTACTTCTGAGCACTTAAATGTTATCCCCTTCCTGTCTTCCCTGCTTTTCTACATGTCTGGCTCTAATTGCTATGGAATAAAGGAAACCAGACTTTATTCTTTTTTGTGTTTGTCACTATTTATTTATTTAAAACTCCTATCTTCCATAAGGGTCTAGCCTCCATGTGATTTATTTCTTTATGTCAGTTATGACTAAACATCAGCTTTTGAATTCAGAAGGCAATCCTAAATAGTTGTACTATTGTACTCCAGATGAAATCAAAGTTATATAACAAAAACTCAAGCCTGCTTTTTTCAAAACTAATGTTCCCGAATATCAAAAAACATTAATTCTATGCTATGATCCCCACAGCACAATAAGCTCCTGCAACGTCTGCTTTATTAATTCTGTCCATTAGAGGAGGAATCCAATTTGCACATCTAACAATGCAGTTGAAACATCTTTTCTTCCTGACGGATCTCTAAGCTAGCCTTTTGATAAAAATTTGCAGTACTTCCTTGGCTCCATTCTTTCTAAGGCTTTGCAGCCCTGATGCCCCTCCTTCAGATGTTAGTGCCCGCTACTTGAAAAGAACCGTACACCTCAACAGAGCTGCCTCCCAAGTGCATCTGCTAACCTTTTTGCCTAAGGAAACCTCTGTACCACAGAGCAGGGTGGAGGACATCGTCCTGGTCCCTAGCGAAAAGTGGTGTGACAAAAATTAGTAGGAACCCACTGTACAGCTGATTACATTTCAGGGTTCAAAATTACTGCGTTTGAACTCATCTGTTGACTTCGCTGTCTCATACTCCTCAGCTTCACCACCGTTATTAGGAGTGACTGCCCCCCACTTAACGAGATCAAAACATTTCAAATTCAACACTGATGCAACCTGGTAACGAGTTCATTATGGCTTTAACTCATACACGGACCTTCCCCTTTGCCACCCTCCTCAAATATAGTGAGTTTTTAGCTCTACTTAAGGGATGGCACTTAACTTTTTTGGTTGAATGACTTCTGTTCTCTTTAGGCCCCAAAGCATGCTCAGATGACCATGCATCACCAAACCAGGTAAGAATATTCCTGCCTCTGCCAACAAGCTGATGTTTTTCCCTACTCCTACAGTGGCACCAGTCAGAGACCAATCTGCCAAAGCAGGATTCACGCACGCGAAGGACACCATGAATCATGGGATGATCTCAGTGACGCCACCAATGATAAACTCCCCGTTTGTCAGCTGAGAGGAATGAACAAACGAGCCAAGCAGCCTGTCCCCACCCCAAAAAGCTACCACTGACATCTAAAACCAAGCTAGCAAACCAGAAACCATTCACACAAGCGCCTCTCGACATACCCACATCTCCAGCTGGTGTGGTGAAGTAATGAAATAGCATGTTACCCTCCGCGTTGCCAACGTAAGGGGGCTGTGTTCTTCTGGAAGGAAGCAGAGATGCTCTCGGGACTAACGACAGCTCTCTGACCTCAGGAGGATGGGTTGAGAGGTGCGAGCACAGCAGCAGGACAGTAAGGGTGATTAACACAACCAAGCTGGCCGTTAAAGGTAAAGACCTCTCTCCTAAGCTCACTCCTGACCCCTCTGAGAGGCACAAACTGCCCCATCCACGGGTAACGGGGAACAGCGAGACCTAAACTCCAGCACCGAGAGGGCAATTTTCAACACGTATTAATGGTGTTCACCTGCAAGCTTCCTAAGGTGTCATTTGAGAATTGGAAACGCTTTATAAAAATAACAGGAATTACTGTAAAGCATCCACAGAGAACTATATTCCACAGGACTTATCATAATTAGTTTTATTAGTGAATGTTAAAGAACGCAGCTTGATATTATTATTAAGTCTTTTCGCGGCGACGGCCTTGTGGGATGAATGGAAAAACAGATGTCTCTGTTTTATATAAGCCTCCAGACTAATGCTTATAACAGGCTACAGCTAATGCCTCGTGGATAATCTTCCTCGTGCCTTTCAAGCAATCGCTAAACCAGGGGAAAGCCTTGAGGCTCACCAGCCAGCCGCCTATTTCACTTGCTACGGCTTTTTCTTTCCCCTTCCCCTCCGCCTCCTCAAAGTAGTTAGTTGGCAATCAAAGCTGAAAACTGAAGGTGGGTTGCTACGCCTTTTGACTCGCAGGCCTGAATATCAATGAGCCACAAGAGACAGAGATGGAAAGAGCGACAAAAGGTGAGGGGAAGAGACAGAGGAGATTGGAAACGGCTCCGTTTCCCGGCGCACACACACTGACAGACAGGTAGTGTTAACACTGTACCTAGAGAGGCTGCCCTCAGTGGCCAGGCTCGGGGAGTCATCGAGGACATTAGGTTCACTGCAGGAGGGGCAGGGAGATTAAGAATTTAGGGAAAGAAAATACAAAAAAAAAAAAAAAAAAAAAAAAGCATGCGATTGTCTCTGTTTTCAAGGGAAAAAAATATCAACGGAATAAAAAAAAGTAAAAAAAAGGACCGTAACATTAATTGGACTCGCACGCTCAACAGCACATATATGACTCAGAGGAGCTGAAAGAACATCTGATAACAGGAGCAGTCTTTAGAGGGAGTTTACATGGAGACTTCTACATCTCTGCTGAGAATCAGGGAGCTGAGAAGTTCGGTCGGATGTGTTTCCATACAAAATAGGGACAGAGAACTGTTTTCAAAGCATTTTCCTGCAGCATTTTCATTTATTTCGGTTTTATTTACTTCCAGCTTCACAGAAAGCTTTTTTCTTGCCCCTTCCCCATGAGCCAGTTCTTCCTGAGGGAGGGCTAATCTATCTCCTATGAACTATAGACCACTCTCCTTCTGGTCCGAATCTAAGGACTAACATCTGGAAAACAAGCTCTTGCAGTGCAATGAAACTGTAAGTAAACAGCTGGCGCGGATCCTGGCAAGCCAGTACACAATCACATTGCTTTTCCACGCTTCAGCCATTCAGGCAGGAGCAGCCTTCTCAGCCCATAGGGAAAACATGAAAGAAAGCAAGAGAGAGAGCAGTCTGCTGGTTACCAGCAGGAAAGCAATCATAATATTATTTAACATTAACGAGTTTACATTTGTGAGGCAGTCTGAAAGCCCAGAGACCATCCATAACTAAAAAGGGCACGATGTTGTGGGCTATGAATATGCTTGCTGAGCTTGTACTTTCCCTACGCAGATGAAAAGCAATTCTTCTTGTATACTATGTATGTAAAAAAGTAAAGAGCAAAGCTCTGTTGTAATTAAAATCTTTTTTTTTCCTCAGCTTCACCATGACTTGGGATTGCACAAAGCAAACATTGCTCTCAGTCAACTGTGACTCTTATGAAGTTTATGCATTGAAGATGACAGTGAAAGATTGGGGAAAATGCAGTCTTGCATATTAATTTTTCAAGAAACAAAGGGACTGAATCAATTGAGTTGAAAAGTCAAATGAATTCCTGTAAGCTCTTTTGTGAAAACTCCCAGATAAAATCTGTGTGACTTCTGTCTTGTACATCACTTCTCCTATCTTTGCTGGCGTGTACCACAGCTGTTATATTTCCTTCATGTATCAAGGTTATTTCTTTAATTCCAAGCAAGACTGGGGAGGGAATAATTTTGACTTTCCAAGGCTGGTTAAGAGATAATGTAGGATTTATCTTTAAAGGTTCAGAGGAAACAACATAAATTAATGTCTATTGTCAGATATCCTTGGATAACTATGTTGCAGACAAATAAAACAATAAACATTGCTTACTTAGGGAAAAAAAAATCAGATTTAAATGCAAAACTTCCCTCTGCATCTTCTAAAGATGTACATTTCCCAAATTCCAATCTCTTTCTCACTACTCCATGTTAACCAGGAACAAGGCATTCAAAGTTATTTCTATCAACAAGTGTATTTCTGGTTTTAAAGAGTATTAAATCCCAACTTTGAACCTGACATTCAGTTTCTGTGATGAGCTTGTTACTGTTCTAGGAAGGACAAAGACTGCATGGAAGAAAATGAGGTAAATCAAACAGAATGCCTCTGCCTCCTTTCCCAGCTTTCCTCAGGATTCCTCCCCACTCCCTACACGGATCGTGTACGGTCCCCTCGGCATTAGCCCCAAATCATGCCTTTTCCTTTGTATCCACGGTAGTAACAGAGGAAAATAATAGTGCTGAGGGTTTCTGAAACTGTTTAAGAGGAAGGTTTCTGTGGATGACAGCCTGTTCCTATGGACCTTATGCAACACAGATCATCCTGGAGAATCATTACTTCCAACTCTGCACCCTTGGTTCAACGCTATTTCAGGATTAATAAGTTTAGCATCACTACGCTGGCAAGGATTCTGCTATCCCACATCCCTGATGTACACACAATATACCTGTGCCATTTTCTGCTCTCACGAATATAACGGGAAGGTGAAAAGCCCATGTTGTTACCTTTGGCTGGGTAACATGCCCACCTCAGCCTGAGGTGCAGACACGCTGGAGAGATGGCTGGAGAACCGCCTCCTCCCAATGGCACCCATAAGGTATGCTTCTTGTTCACTTACCACACTGGGCATGCTCAAGGAGTCATCTAGAAAGAAAGAAAAACAAGAAAGGAGAGGAAACAACCACCCCAGGCCCCACCTACATATCTACCTTTGTCAGGATGCCAAAGGTGTACCCAGCATTTACTTACCAATACCCCAAGCCTGAAAATTTGAATACTTCTATTAGATTTTACAGCCACAGTTCAGAAAGACATACGCATGCAGGATGAGGACCCCAGCACACATGCAGCAGGGGTTTATGTGCACTTTCAGGTTATATGGCTCCCAGGAAAATGTGTTTGGGGAATTCAGCTTCCACGAGGGCTTAATCCCTGTGATTAATAGATTGTTTGTTAATATACAGTGTTTTCTGGCATAAAAGTTGTAAATGGACATTTTGCTGGTGTGACCTGCTGCTACGATATAGCAGAGCATTGTTACAAAAGACGAAATACATAACAGCAAAATGCAGAACTGACACCCTTTAACACCCTTTGGGACATGCAAAATGTCACCAAAAAATTGAATAAATTGACTCAAATACATCATACTGCAACTGAATTATGCGGACAGTGATCAAGACTGCTTGAAATGTTCATTGCTGTTTAAAATTATGTAAAGTACCTTGAAATAAATTACTCTGTTATGGTTTTTACCACAACAGCTTCCAATTACAAATAAACAAATAAAACAAAGGGGAAGTTTCGTGTAATTTTCTCTTTTCTTTTTGACCTTTTCCACTTTTGATAATACTGAAACATTTTATGGCAGCATCAAGCCAAGGCGGGGTTGAAGTAATACTGCCGCAAGCAAATGGGAAGAGACCACTCATCATTCCACACAGTGGCTCATAATTAATCTGAGGCTGAAATCAGAGTTTGCCACACTGCGTATCTGAGCAACGTATCAGCAGTACAATGCTGGGTGGATTGTGCAACATTTAGTGGTGAACCCAGCTAAAATAAAATTGGGCTGAGCCTGGAAAGTTTCAGGCTAACTGTTCTTTTCCAAAAGGCAGTTCTGCCCTTAACGGCACAGCCCCTTCTTTTAAGCCTGTTTTTCACCCCTTTTGTTTAATTTCTTTGGGGAATAGTCAGCAGTCCTCAAATACAGCAGTGAAGCACCTGAGTTTCAGGCATTGAAGCACTGAGGCCACCGACCATTGCTGCACCAGAAGACAACGTCCCTGCTAAAGTAGGGGGAAGCCCCCAAGCCTGATGACGTATGAGCAGAGTTTTCTACCCTGGCTTTCAGTGATGGACAACTCAGAAGCAGATGGACAGCTCAGAAGCAGAGAGAAGACAAAATTCCAAGAATAACATGAAACTCAGCTGAAATGACAAAGCAACATTCAGGTCATTGCAAGTTAGTCCTCAAAAGATTCACCATCCCATGCCTCCAAAACTGGCACCAGAAAGCCTGGCAACCCCAGAAGCTGCCAGCTGCCCAAAAGGGAGATCAAGCTTTTCGTCTCAGTGGGTTTAAGGCTTAATTTCCTCTTTGTTAGTCGAGTGACACAAGCACACAGACATTCCACCCTGTGGAGAGCCACAGCTGGATCCCATGCAGCACAAAGACAACATATTCCACGTCAGAGCATCTGGACAGAAGTAATGAGCAGGAAGTACTAAGATCCTGCAGAAACAGGATCCTAACTCCAGAGCCAGCCACAGCCCCTGCCTACTGTCATGATGAAGCTCAAAGAGAGGACTAATTGCCAAATGCCTTGTCAGCACTGTGAGGGTTGCATGTCAGCCCACGTCTCACGCTCTAAAGATCTGACTGTGCCCTTCCCTTTTCCCTCAGGAGGGAATGAAGAAGGAATGTAATGACCTAGGCTTTAACGACCCAAGTCAACTGTGCAGAAAACGTGGCAGCTTCTTACGCCTCACGCCCCTATGGGCCTTTTGTTCACACAGAGGACAGGGACAACTGTCTTCCCCTCCCAGCCATCCTCTGGGGCATCAAGAAAACACCTTTATTCTTGGGGGGCTTAGCTCAAACCAGTTGGCACCTACTTTCTTCGTCCTCCTCATCTGTGCGGCTCAGCGTGTCCTGCGAGGCCTGCTGGGAAGGCTCGCTGTCCTGCTCCCAGACGGTGCCGGTGCCGGTGTTGGAGCGGGACATGGTGGCCAGGCTCAGGCGGTAAGCGGAGGTGGAGGTGCCCACCGTGCTGACAGATGTCTTCCCTTGGTAAGCTGCACAAGAGAGGGAAAACCAAACCCAAGTCAGCGATGGCACTGGGAATCAATAACCAGCCAAGCCTTCCTGCCACCTTGGGCACCTGGTTCTGCCCGGGGGCTAGTGGTGCCAGGGTGGGCAGAGGTGATAAAACGGAGACATCTGCCCTGGCTCACCTCATCTCTCCAAAATCTCTGTTTTCCTTACGCAGTCTGGTTTTCTCCCTCAACCTTAGTGCTATATCTTCAAGATCAGCTTCAACATATAGGAACAAAGCAAATTACTACCAAGGGAAAAAAAAAAGAAAAAAAAAAGGCTGAGGTATTTTCTTTCGAACTTGTTTGCCTTTCTCAAGAACAAAGCACATAAAATCTCTTGCTGTGTTTAAGCAGTGGCTGCCATCTTGTGGCAGCAAGGGTGACTGTTGGAGGAGAAAAGTGTCCCCTCACGCAAGAGAGAATTCAGCGCACCCCGAGCTTGTGGATGCAGACCTGGACCTCGCTGGTAACAGCAGAGAAAACCAGAAAGAGACCAAGAGGGAGAAAGGAGGAGCCAGTTCTGCTGCTGACAAATAGACCAACACTTCCACACAAGCACCTTCCGATTTACAGAGCTGTAGGTAGAGGCTTGCTGCTGTCGTGGGTTGGGGCTGCACAAACCAGTTGTGAGAGTGAGAGGCAGCTGCTGGGGAAAGGGATGCAGACTTGGTGGAGAAAAATGGCCAAAACAAGGTGCGTTTCACAACTAACCTGGACTTCTGTTGGCAAGGCTGAGCTAGGTAGAGGGCCTGATCCAGAGGCAGGCTGTTGGGGTGTGGGTGGATTACTCCATCCCATCCTCATACTCTGCCTCACAAGTTAATTGACGAGTGAGCCAGCTGGCCAGACTGGGCTGATGGCCCTCAGCTCTCCCCTCTCCTCCTTACCCGACCCGCTGTGCACTGCCTCCTTCAGGATCTTCAGCTCGTTGTTGAATTCGGCAATGAGGGAGCTCTTGCAGAGCGGGCGCGGAATGAAGCGTCTCTCCAGCTGGTCGGCAATGTGCTGGCGGGCAGTCAGCTCCTCGTGGTTCTCAGCCGGCTGGGCCAGCAGCTGCAAAATTGGGAAACGTTAGCATCGCAGGGAAATGATGCCCAGGGAACTGGGACTGGTCTCCAGACCAGCATGAGCCTGAAGCCAGCAGACTGTCCTCTTTGTGTTTTGACTCCAGCTACAAGGGTTCCACCTGTTTTTCAGGGACAACCTTACATTTGACTGCACAGATATCAAAACCTTACTTACATTGGTACGTGGGGATGAGGGCTTCCTTATGCTAAGCTCTACCCTCAGACATGAGGCAGCTCCTTCCTCCAAGATGACTTAGTCTGTCCAAGTGGTGAGACATAGTGGGGTAAATAAGGTGGAGTACCACGTGCTCGTCTGCTTGGTAAGCAGGGAAGAGCCGTGATCAGCTTAAGCCCTGGTCACCTCAGCTGTATGTCCATCCACAAGAGCTTTGTCAGAACCTTCACCCCAAAAAAATAAGGTGGAACAGTCCTTCCTGACAGCTGTATTGCCCAGCTCTGTGCAGAAAAGAGACTTCTTGAAGATTTCTGCCAACCCCCTCCTAGGTTCAGAGCATCCACACTACTTCCAAGTGCCTTGAGTGCCTTTCTTGCAAAACTAAGTTCACATGCAAACCCTCTTTGTTGAGCCTGATAGTCCTTTCCCAGTCAGTGGAACTAAGACTAGCTATGCTCCCTGGCTTTGTGGATGAGGGCTCCTGTATGATATACTCTTTAGTGTAGTCTAGGAAAAAACTTTAGTTTCAAAGGGTTCTTAAGCCTACTAACTTCTGAAAAGTCATTTCCTACATAAACACCCAGTTCTTCCAGGAGTGCTGCTTCTCTGTCCTCAGCAGGCCAGTAAAGGGTATCTTGCCCTCAGTGAGTGACCTAGCAGGAGCCAAAGCAACTGTTACCTTGCACTGGATGAAGGGTCGAAGGAGCACAAAGATAGGGATCCGTGTTCGTACGATAAAGTCGAGGAAATCCCACAGGGCCAGCCCTCCCACCTTCCGCAGGGCCATCTCTTTGACTTGCAGGCTCAGCCAGTACCACTGGCTGTCCAGTTGGCGTTCAAAGCAAACAAGGATCACCTTCAGGGCTACAGGGGAACACACACCAGCAAATGGCAGTCAGAGACGTTACCAGTGTCCCTTGCAAGCATTAAGGGAGGAGGAGGGGGGGCCACGGTGGGCACAAACCTAACACAGGCATGCATGCATGCAGGTGCACATGCGTACCCACACACCAAAGAGTCACAACTGCTCTTTCTATCGGTCTCCAAATGCTGCAGGGGAGGAGGGCAACCTTCTTACAATAAAGGCCTCAGGATGAGGACTGAGAGTCCCATTTCCAGAGAAAATTTTCTCCTTCACACCTGAATTCCTCTGTATTTTCTTGCTCACGCTTCCCCTCTCCCTCCCTGCAGAGTTCTTTTGTATTCCTGGAATTCAGATATTTTGAAAGCAGCTCGGGGGCGGTGGGGTGTGGGGGGAACACAGCCCTGGCTGATCAGACAACCTCAAAAATCTTGATCAAACATATCCAGACAAAGAGTCACCCTGTGAGCACAATAACCTCCAGGTTATTTATGGTGTCATAAAAAGAACCTTTCCATCAGTGCAGCTGCATGAGTCATGACCAAACTGTAATCTAAACAAAAATACAGTCCTGTAAGCCAAGGGCCGTAATTCACAAGAGCATTGCTTTCCAAATGGGGATGAACAGCAACGAGGTTCAAAACGATGCTCACAGTGGGCTGTGACCAAGAGTTAGCTCACAGGAGAGACAAGGAATGTCTCTCCTTTCCATGCTCCCTTGGTCTGGGGCAAACAGGGAGGCCTGGGGATTGTTGGACTTCTCCATTGTTCCTGATGGGATGGCCAAGACATCTCAGCCATCACGCTTTTGTATCCAAGTTTGTAGGGATAGGAGGTGCACAGCTAAATCAGCGAACTGCCGTTTTTTCCATCAGTGGTAGCCCATACCTCAGATATAGATTAACAAAGATCCAAATATAA
This sequence comes from Tringa solitaria, assembly GCA_026413425.1. Classification (NCBI taxonomy): domain Eukaryota; kingdom Metazoa; phylum Chordata; class Aves; order Charadriiformes; family Scolopacidae; genus Tringa; species Tringa solitaria. The sequence continues at coordinate 42,730,711 of JAOXJM010000079.1, forward strand.
GTCTTTGGGTAAATGCCATTACAAAATCAGCAACAGAGAAGCTGTTTGAAGGAGTGAGAGCCTTGAAACAGAACTCTCCCTGCATAGCCCTGATAATGTGGACTGCTGCTACATCTCCAGCTTGGTTATTTTATTTTTTTTTTCTTTTCTTTCACCTATGTGAGAAAATATAGTACTACCTTTACAGCAGCACCCAGTGAGCAGAGGGAATACCAGTCAGTAAGGACTGTCTGTGCAGAGGTCTAGCAGCCAGACTGCATCACATCTCACCCTAGCTAGCTGAGGGCCAGTGAAGCTGAGATACTAGGGGTGATAGGCAGCCTGACTTGCCTTTTGTGGCCTCACTGCTGTAGGCTGGCAGTATGAAAACTGGGCGACTTATACCTGTGCTGCAATCTCTTCCACCTGCAGGTGGAACACGAGCAGGCACCGCTCGTGTTGCAATACATTCCAGAGATGCTCCTGGCTTCATGCTCTGCCCCGGCCCCCTTGTTCAGGGACAAGACCTAAAGTGCTCGATTAGCTCCTGCCTGAGACAGTTTTCTTCGGTGCTATCCTACAGTCCTGAACGCTCCATTTTATCTCTGTCTCTCCTCAGTGGTCAGCAGAAGCCATCACTCACCCAGGTAGGCAGCCTGGCTGGTGGACTCTGCCAGCCCTTCCCGCCGCAGGTCCTTCCCCGCATCCCCTGGGGTGGAGCAATGGGCAGGAGAACTCTCCAGCATAAAATTCTTGCTGCGGGAAGTGCTGATGATGCGAGGTGGCAGGAGGATATTGATAACAGTCTGGAGCAGCAGCAGGACCTCAGGCTGCTCCAGCCAGGGGCTGTCTGAGATGCATTGGGAGGGGAGAGAGAGAGAAAGATCAGTCTACATCCCATCAAAGACATCCAAAAGATCCAGACCCTGTTCAGTTCCAAAATGGGGTGCAATCTCAAGCATCCCCTAAGCCAAAACTCCGTCCCCCACACCTTGTTATGCTGCTTCTCCTCCTGCAAGCAAAGGCAAAGTTTATTTTAGCACCAACACAAACAGATACGAACACAGAGCTACAAAGCACAAAGAAATGTCCCGTTCAGTGCCTCATAATCTCATTTCCTTTTCACAGTCCCCTCTCCCTTTACACTTTGCTTTCATTTAGGGATTTACTAGTGATCACCCTCTACAGAAGAAAGCAAGGAGCAGGACTTGTGCCAGATAAGTGGCATGGATTGGGCAGACTGTGATCCACAGGGGCACACAGTTTCTGTGACCTCTGCTCCCCTCTGTGGCTTCTGCTACAGCAGATTCGTCTTGCCCTGCACTCCAGTTTCAAAAGAAGGAGCACATCTGTGTTAAGACCTGACTCAAGAACCATGGCACAGCTGAAACAAAGAGAAGAAACAACAACAACAAGGTCTCCATGTGGGGCTCTTTCCAAACTCAGACCCAAAGGGCACTTAGCTGACACACTGCCAGTGACAGAAAACCAAATTAAAAGATAAAAATAAAAAATCAACAGAGAGCAGGGAAAGCGCAAACATCAGTTGTCAGAAAAGGGGGAGAAAAATTATTTTTGTTAAATTAGTCAGACCTTTGCTTCCAGATCCTACTGTGAGCACAAATGGAATCAGTAGGTTTAAAAGCATTCCTTCCCTTCTTTCCTGATTGGTGAATGGGGAGACGACATGGCTTAGGGGGAAATCTTCTTTCAAAGCCTGTGCAGTAATAATAAGAAAGGATTAAACGATTTCATCAGCAGATCACACACACAAGTTACTGCAGGGAATGAGGATCCCCTGGGCATCCTGTTTACACAGTACAACACCAGCATTGATGTCCTGATTGAATTAGAAGCCCCGACACCACTTAGTCGGGAGTATAAGGAATTCACAGAATAATGTAGGTGTCACCTGCTCTTGTCATAGCCAAGAGGTAAGAAGCCCAGATTCCTAACTCATAGATATCATTAACAAAATCAGATGTATCCCACAGGAGTCAGCTGAGGGTTAGTCCTAAACTCTGCACTTCCGTGGATGGCGTCAGGATCCGACCCAGACTACGGGGAATAAAAAAAAAATGACCAGAGGAAACGGCACAAATGACACGATCTAAATATTCTGCTGTCTGAACATGGAGATTATTCCAAAACGCATTCTTTTTGTTCTGCCTCACTTTGTGCTGCCCTATCATCCTTCCTAATGCAAAGAATGAAATCCTGAAAATTAAACAAAATGCACATTTACTTGTTGACACATAGTCAAGCCTAAATTGAAAAGTCTTTAATCTTTAGAGGAGATAATACAAATAACTGCCAATAGAACTCTGTTCATTTGCAACTTCCCAGTGGCTACAGACATAGCTGTGAAATGCAACTGAACCTCTCAACCCCCCCAAGCTTGCAGATCTGGCCTGAGAAATTCCAGGAGAAGATGTTTTCTGATGGGGTGTGAAGTACTTCTGTTTCATATCCTGCTGGAAGTATTAGGAATATGACTACTCATGTTTTCCCGTCATACTTGGTTCTCATTACATTTAAAGCCCATGAAAAGAATGAGGGATCAGGGAGCAAAGGATAATAAAAGTAAAAACTCCCAATACTTTAAAAAATTATTAATTTGGTATCTGGTTTTAAAAAAAGAGAAAAGATTTCATAGAAGGTGAAGGTGGTCTCTTTTTTTTTTTTGCTTTTGATTAAAGAACCGTTACCTCAGAGCTGGAAGAAATCTGTCCTCCTTCTGTGTCAGCTGGTACCAAAAAGTCCTTTTGTGCCTCATGCTCTGAGGGACAGTACTGTGTTTTGGTCCCTATAAGCCCTCCTTCCCAAGCTGCCCCACTGCTTGGAAATACCTGCTGAAGTATTCAACAGGATGTGCCAATGCATATTTAAAAACTCAAGTTGGAGCTAGATTAGAAAATTTGTCCCTTCATTGGTCACCATGCTGTCTGACTTCCTGTCAATGGGGAGGGAAAGGGATACAGAGGCAGAAAGACTCCGTTACAGTTGTGGCACTGCTATGAGAAAGGAATAGTGATGAATTCTCCAAAAAGTCCAGGATGTCTTTTTTTTTTTATTCTGGACAACAAGGATGCTATTGAGACAGCAGCTGAAAAGCCAAGTTGCCCTGCTTTGTTGACCAGCTCAGGTAAGAGCAGAAGAGCACAAACTCTACTCTCATTTACACACATGGTCGCACAGGAGAAGAGGTGAGGTTTCATGGATGTGACCCAGGCCAGGGCCCATCTCCCCATGGCAGGAGACTTATGATAACTCCTTAGATCCTGCAGAGAATCCTAACGTGTTTGTCAGAGCCTTAAATAGCATCTATCAGCCGAACTCCCTGGACTTTAATGGCAGTGTTAAGCTGATGGATGCTTGCTGTGGACTTGGCCCCAACAGGTGGATTCTGAGCTCAGTTCAAGCCATCAAAAAGAAGGGAAAATTTATGTGTTGCTTCTCTTTCATTTTTTGGTGTGTGTTCCACAGTTTTTGCCCAGCTTTTGCAGAAAGAAAACAGAGCACCGATGAGTTGGTGTCTCAACCAGAAGCTACAACAGACCTGGCCACAGGCCAGGGCAGACACACCTGTATCTGCAATGCTACAAGCCGGACAACAGCTGTGCTGAAGGGCAGAGGTGGCGAGAGATAAGGGCTGAGATGAAGAAGGGGTAATCCGTCAGCCACACTGGAGGGTCCTACCACTCCCATCACCTGCAATACAAACAGAGCACATCACCACAGCTGACTACTTGCAGTTTCATCCATGCCATATCCTCCAACGTCAGTGAAATGGAGGGGCCTTCCATTGAGCACTGAGTTGGGGTGGCTCCAGGAGAACCAGCCCCCACAGTGGTCCTTGCGGGACTTGGGGCCAGTGAGGGGAAGGAGTTCTAGCAGGGAAAGGGAGGGGAGAAGAGGGAACCAGCAAGGATGGGAGGAGTGCACAGGTAACCTGGTACATTTATAAATGTACCCAGTACCAGCCCTGAATGACCAGCACTGGACTGGTGGAACAATTAGAGTTGGAGGATATGTCATGTAACGACTGTAACAAATAAAAATATGTCATCAAAGCAAAAAGTCTGCATTGAAACTGGATATCTTTTCCCTTCTCTTGCTGATCTACTTGAAAAATAATGTCCTAAGTCTGACCCAAGACGGGTTTCGTACAATGTTCAGATTCCTCTCAAACGCAATCTGTTCTTCGGAACTCAAGTATGATACATCTCACCTGACCCCAGATGACTGAAGCAGAGTCACCTGCATGTGACCTGGTTGTCTGAAACTCCTTGAAATATCAACACAGGAAAATAGCGCTTTTAAGAGAGAGTTATTTGAACTATTTTGGATATATCCCTCAGGAGGAATTAAATCACAGGCCTGTGTATTCCTGTTTCTCTCCATGACTAGCCACATCCAGATGATGGGAACTGGGAGAAGCTACCTGGCGGAGGCTAAGCTTAGGGGTGATGAATGCACTCTATTTTTCAAAATACAACTGGGGGAGAAAGGCAGTAACCAGTTTTCTGCCAGAAAACCAAAGAACGATTTAGAAGGAGAAAAGGCAGAGCCCCTTCTTTATATCATCATAGATTATCATTTAGACGTTTCCCCACCTTCTTGGCTGATCTCTTTTCGGGCTTCGTGATGCAACAGGTCTACACATGACACAGCACATAGCCAGGGGTGCTCCACAGTTCAGGAACCACAGTTCTCACAGCCAAAGGTAAACTACTCTTGACAGCATGAGTACATCTTTTCCTCCCTGATGTTCCCAGCTGGCTGAACGTAAGCACAGTGACTGCACTTCAGCACTGCAGAGCTTTCTGCTATTTGTAGAGCACCAGCTAATTGTTCACGCAGGCCCTTTGGAGAACTTGCTGGTGAGGTTCACCCTGCCACGACTGCTTGCCAAACTGCAAGTCCATTCTAAACTTGTATTTGAACTAACTCTGTAGCAAACTCCCCAGGCAGCAACGCTAATAAGTAGTCTGAGGGCCCAGATTTGCAGTGCCTTCAAGTAGCTACATCTGCTTCAACAAGGGAGAATCACAGAATGGTTAGAGTTGGAAGGGACCTTAAAGATCATAGAGTTCCAACCCC
>JAOXJM010000079.1:42735892-42753598 GCA_026413425.1 Tringa solitaria
AACCCCAGCTCTCTCAGTCTGTCTTCATAGGGGAGGTGCTCCATCCCTCTGATCATCCTTGTGGCCCTCCACTGAACCTGTTCCAACATGTCCATGTCCTTTCTATGTTGAGGACTCCAAATACTCCAGGTATTGGACACAATACTCCAGGTGGGGCCTCACGAGCGCAGAGTAGAGGGGTAGAGTCACCTCCCGCAACCTGCTGGCCACACTTCTAGAAGACTTCAGAGTCTTATAGACTCTGACAGGTTGGAACATCCCTGTCCTTGCAGTGATGAGTGCTACATGGACTTGAAGGAGAGGAGACTAGCAAAAATTAATACTGCATCTGTACTGATTATCATTGTTTTTAAAGCTCCTCAGAGCAGGGGTGAACCCTGGGAGGTCTTCTGAGAAGAAAATGCTATAAAGCCCAACAACAATAAAAATGCCTGTGCAGCCTTTCCCCCTTTATTTGTATTTTTTCCACATGGAATGTAAGCATGAGTGCTTGTCCAAGTGGCTGGAGTTACACTGGTATCAAATTGAGGGCTTTCTTCCAGTGTAACAGCCGCAGAAACAATACGATCTACCACTGAGTGACCAGACGGGCTCAGTCTGTGTCACCCCTCTGTTGTCACACACTTAGGAGCACAAATTCTACTAAGAGCGGGATCTGAACATTGTACGGTGCAAACCTGTACTCGATCAAGCCAGGGACATTGCCAACAGCGGAGTGAATCCACCCATGTAAACCCTTCTAACTAGCCAACACCTGATGGCCTCTGACAGAGCCGTCAAGGTCCTCTCCCCACTGGAGACGGTAGGTATCCCCAGTGCCCCCCTCTCCCAGGTGTGTGCAGTCTCCACCACCCCACTCTCCAACTTGCAGCCCTCAACTCTCAGCTCAGTCTGGCAAAGGTGGATCTTCAAAGTGGTGCGTGGGAAGCAAGGGAAATAAATCGCTGGACCGCCGCCGCTGGTCACTGCATCTCCCCATGCACCACTTCAAAAATGAACCTCGCTATCTCTAGTGTCACTTGCGAAGTCCCCTTTGCCGAGGGGGTAAAAGGGGACGGGTAACATGACAGGAACCGGGAAGGAACTGTCATCTTCAGTCCAGAGAAGGCAACAGCAGGGGGAGGTTTAGCAGAGGTTTACGGGGTTGCCGCTCGGCTACTCACCAGATTGACACACACATTGATCAGAGACCTAAGGTGAGGCAGGAAGGATATGATAGGCTGCCTCTGAAGTGTCAAACAAACCCCTTCAATCAAATTGCTGGCAGGCTCCCACTCAACCTGGCGCCTGCAATACAACAGTAGGTGCCGTTAGCCTCCAGCCCCCCAAAACCAGATGCTTTGCACACACGGCGGCCGACACACACTGACGCCCACAGGAGGAAACGTGTCAGACAGAGTGACGATGTCCGAGATGAGCACAAAGTGCGCCACAGAGAAAAGGTTTTCCCCACGCAGCTCGGGGAAGCACGGAGCCACAGAGCACAGAAGGCGTTGGAGAGAGAGAGAGAGACGAGAAACGTAGCAGAGGGGTCTGTGCCAGCGACACAAAAACCCCCTCGTCGCAACAGCAGTGGGGGACGAGCTGCGTTTTGCCCCCTCCTGATGCTTCCCCTCCCACAGCTGGTGAATGAAAGGGGGCCACCAGGCAGCTGTCCCTGGAGTGCCTGTGTTCGGGGAAAGGGTTATGCTGTGCCATGCTCCCAGCCGAGAGCGACTCCTACATCTCTCGTGGCTTGGGGATGTTCTCGCTGAAGAGAACAAAGCCCAGCTGTGAGTGCCCTCTGTAAAGTCACTTTTTCAGTCTGGTCTGCTCTGACAGATTAACTCCCAGACAGAGCCTGCCCAGATTTAACTGGCCCGGCAGTACAATCTTTGCCTTCCTCATCCTGTGCAGGAGGGCTGATTCATTCCCTACCAGCACTAAAGTCCTGGAACCGTTCTCCCCTGACATTTTGCTTTTTTTTTTTTTTTTCACCAAAACAGCTTTTAGGGCTCATTACTGATGCTAAATGGAGCCCTTCCTAACCATAAACAGACACAGCATAGGTAACGTCAAAGTGGTTCATCCCCTTCAGCTCAGGGCCTGATTCTTTGGACCAAGTGTAGTTCTCAAGCCAACATCTGACCGTGCACTTATTGGGACAAAAAGACAAGGCTTGCACAACTTGTTAGCTCAAGACTAAACAATACCCTGGTCAAGTTCCTCAGTGGACTTCTTAGAGACACACAGAGGACCAAATGTTTGCTATATAAATTCTTACGCAGACCAACATACACCTCATCTTTCAGCATCCACTGATCCTAAACCTCCAGAATAGTAGTTTGTTCTTGTACTTGTTCTTACTACCATCAGACTACCATCTTACTACCATCAGACACTGGTTTTGGAGCAGGGTGCCCACAGGAGGGCAGCATGTGAGATTCTGATGTGAGTACCCCAATGGATGACTCCTGGGGTCTGGCACCCAGCCCTGTCTCTAAGAGGCTTCTTGGCCCCATGATGTTGAAATGTATTTGCTGCATTTGTTCTGGTGGTTTTGCTGTCTCTCTCTTTGTGTACAGAAGAGTAGTTTCAGCCAGGCAGAGGTACAGGCACAGACAGAAAGAATACGAAGGGAATTTTAAGTTATGAGCATTCGTTCAGCTTACACAAAAAGGAAAGATCTTCAGGAACAGGAAGACCCCTAACCTGCCTTTGAGGCAGAAGAAAGTATGAGCAAGAAAAGAAAGAATGAGCGAGAAGCAGGCAAGACATGGCAAAGAATCAAACCAACAGGAAGGAGAAGCATCAAAATTCCTGCCTCTAAATTCCCTACAAGGGCAGGAGTTTCTTAAAGTAGATTGTTAGCTAAAGGAAAGTGATAGGTAGTGATGCCAGAAAGAAGAGATCACCTCCCTGTTATTTGTTGCACCTTGGGTACATATGATTCCCATTTGGACCTAAAGTTTTGTGTCTGAGTCCTAAATTCTGATGTCCTCTAACATCATTTGGCTTCTCATCTAAGACTGCCAACACAGTTGAGTTCAAGTAGTTGAGGACATATGCCCATGCGGGTGACTGAGACCAATGACTGTTTTTACTCAGATCACTGGAAAATCTGCAGGGTTGGGAGTTTTTACACTAACCAGAATGGATTTGTATCCCTGCTCCTGAGGTGGGAATGCTCCATACTGAATACATCTTGAACTTGCCGAAGCCTGTACCATCACAGTATGATGTGATGCACCAGGTTTTTCACTAGCCACTGACTAGATGCAATTGATGTTCTTCAATTGGACAAAAAGGAGCAGTTCTCCTCCTTTTACTAAGGAGCATTCAGAAGCAACTGCATAGCTCCAGACTATTTTTGTCTTTATGGAGAATGTAACAGTATTTTTGTGAGAAGGCATGCTAGAAATACTCTTACTACAGTTTAACTTTCCATTAAAAAATAAAATTAATTTCCTCAACTCACAACAGAAAGAAATAAAGAGGGTACAAATCTGAAGACTTATTCTGGAGAAAGAAAAACGAGATTTCTGGAAGTTCTCTCTGTAGTTCTTAATAACCACGCATTTCTTCTCTTTCTACCAGAAGACACAACAAAAAATGTCAACACAAATGCACATTCACAGAGATAAAAACATCTGCTCATTTTCTGATACGTTGTAAGGGCTCACTGCAACACGACAGTTTGAGTTAGATGACATACCCAGACTTCAAGGCTTGCAACATCAGAAACGGACCCCAGAGGGTTTCCATTATACCTGCTCACCTCAAAGTAGGCATCTTGTGAATTTTATTGAACATACGATCCAATCTCTTTAAGATGAGGATAAGGGCAGGTCTCACCGCCTCAGCTGTCCAGTCAGTGATGGGCAGCATCTCCATGATGTAGCGCCGGAGACCTCGGCTTTCCATCGTCTGCGTGTCATAAGGTGCCAGTTTCAGCAGGGAATGTGCAATTTCTGCCAACCTAAAACCAGGATTTGTTAAGAGCAAAATCAAATACCACTCGCATTTCTCCACACATGCCAATGAACTAATAGATGAGTCTTCAGTAGCCTAGTAAAAAGAAAAAGATGCAAAAGTCAAATGTGCCACTATTTAGACACCATAGTTCCTGGTCTGTTAAGATTCTTTTTCTCAAATCACTGTTTATATTTATGTACATGCGAATGGTCTAAAGAGTATTTTTACATTGACATCAAACGTACCAAAGGAACATCAGGAATTTGTGTAGCTGAAAACAAAGTACCTGAGCTGTTAGTAAGACTACGACGTTGCAAATGCCTGTGAAGCACAGACCTGACACCACCTTATGTCACTAAATGAGTGATTTGGTTTGGTTTTATGCTTGTTTTTCAATATCACCCCTTTACGAGGTCTCATTGTGCAATTTTCAGGTGTTAAATGTTAAAAATAATGTGTCTCCCATAAGTTTACGCAACATGTACTTTGCATGATTACTCCCTGCAGCTTTGATTTGTTTCTCCTAACACCTCTACAGATTGTGTTGCTGTTGCTGCTTCTAACCCTCCCAGATGGCCTCGTTGGTGGCATTTTCTGTATTGACTGTGAAATGCCATGGCAACATTTAATGTACACTTGCAGTTTGAGAAAGACCTACTGAAATACTTGAATATTTGTGGTAGACAAAGACAAGTAATAAAGCTGCATCTATTAATAAGAGGGATAGAAACCTGTATATTCCCTGAAACATCAATAGACTTGTTATTCCCTGAAATAGACTTATTCCCTGAAACAGACTTATTCCCTGAAACATCAATAGTATTGTGAGGACTTCTCCTGAAATGCCTTCAACTAACGGAGCATATTTCTATTCTCTTTAAAATCTGCCTAGCAATATCAACAAAAACGAGTTCCTCATATTAACCAAAAGTGCTATAAAAGTGCTTTTTTATCCAGTATTTCTTTATTATTTCTTTTTACAACTACTTTGTCCTACTGTGGAGCAGGTCTCTTTTCCTAAATACTGTGAAAATTAATTTATCATATAATTACACTTCTTTCTGGTGATACAATATCAGTGGCACATAATGGTATATGAAAACTTTCTTATGCATTATAAAGTGATATCCGTTTCATCCAACTTGATTCATCAATCTCAGTTCTAGCTCCATTCATGCAGAAATAAGCAACCTGAGAAATTCTAATCTTCCTGAAATAGTGGAGTAAACAGCTCAGGGGGGATGTGCATCTCCCTTTTCATTGGGTCCAGAAAGATCTTTATGACTTTAGCAGACTAAACATTTAAGTGGCTAAAACTGGGTGAGAAGAATCCTGTCCGAAGTGATAGCATATTATCTTGTTTCCTGAAGTCTTTGAAATGTCAGCCTCCCAAGACCATGGCTGTCGCATCACATTCTGGTAAATGTCCTCTCTACTTAGAAAAGTGTTTTTCCTACAGTGATTAAATCCTGCCAGTCACTTCCCGGATACTTATGAAATGAATTTATGTAAGTATCAAGACGATGTTCGCTTTTATTTAGGGCTAACTATGATAAAGCAATTCAGGTTCAAACCACAATAAAGGAGTAATTTCCAGCACTTCCCAGGAGACGTAAGAGAATCAGAACACAAATCATTATTGTCTGCAAAGCAAACCCTTACTTTTACTGCTGTAACCTTTGACCATGAAAGGCCTTCTCTCTTAAAAACAATGCGGTATGTGCCAGCTACTACTGTGTATTGTGACTCTGTTTCACGGAAATCTTGTCACAAGAAAGTATCTTTCCAGAAAATATACCAATAGCACCTTCTGTATATACGGATTTAAGTTTGATAAGCTTATCTTTTCGGAGAGGGACATAAAATAGTTTAAGAACAATTAAACTCAATTGCTCTAGAATGTAAAAACATGTAGAAATTAAGTTCCCACATTACTGTTAAACTGCAAATACTCCTGGGTAGTACACTCAGAGCATTCTTATGTTACACACAAATGTAAAACTAGCATAGTAAAAACGAAGCAAGCCCCTTACTTTACTGCACTAAACAAAGTTCATTCATCAGACACATGTTCTTCACTTTCCACAAACGACATGCATTTGTGGAAACAGGCATCTCTTGTTTAAAATGAAAGATTTGCCAGAGGGGGGGCAACACCAACATTCAATTCATATGCAAACACACAAACCAAACAAAAAGCCACCTCCCAATTGCCAAAGGAATTTGGGAAACAACCTAAATTAATGTCAGACATAATTTTGTGTTCTACAGAGACAGCCTGAATCCAAAGATCTCTAACCGTAGCGGAATCTGTCAGCTAAGTGGTTTTGCTATTTTTTTTAAGAGCATGCATGTAAAAGGGAGAAGAGCTTTTTGACTATTTTCCTTGGTCCAGGGGCATTGCTAGGATCTGTCACCCTTCATCTTCCTTTACAAGGTATTCCCACGGAAAAAGGCATAACACTCAAACAGAGGAATAATTTGCAGCCAGAATGGCCTGTTGGGCTTCAGGGCACAATATAAATTAATGTTAAGGTGGTTCTGATTCACTTTTGAGTCCTGTTCCAGACATACACATCTTTGCTATTTTCCCTATGTAATACTCTATTGAGCCTGTTTCGCTTAGGCCATAAAAAACATGGTCTCTTGCTGTTTAGCTCTTCTGTATTCAAAGAATGATCTTGAAGTATTTATCTGTCTCATAAAAGAATTCAGACAGTTGTCTCCCTGTGACACCCCCTCCCCACCCACCCCCCACCAAGGGGGTACACTAGGACTGCCTCATGTTAATCCCAGTTATCCCATATTAATCCAAGTCAGAACAGTGCTAACTATGGCTAACTTGGAGAGTGTATGGGCTATTTTCACTTGAGTTTATGTTTCCTGAGATAATACTAGGTGAGAAAGGTGTTTCCCCTGAAAATGAATAAAAAACTGACAACAGAATAAGGTCTACTCACCCTTGTCCCACTCCTTTTCTTGTCTTTTACATCTGACAAACTTCTCAGTAGCAACTTGCGCTATTTTGTGTTTACCATGAACAGCAAACACAGAAAAGAGAACAAGGTCCAAAGTGCTCAGAAGGCCTGACCCTCAACTTCTTCTAGGTCAGCACCACATGGGTTTGCAAGGAGCATCCAAGGAGCAAAAGCAGGGCTCAGAGCTGAACCTTAACAAAAGGCTTGTGCACCTGCTCTATCATCACACACAGAGGTGGTGGTGGTGGTCCTGTAAATGCCTCCTGCCCCATCCTCCCCCGTATTTCAGGTATTTATGCAGTGCATAAATACTGCATATTGCTTTTTAGCAGCTGGTTCTGGTGCACAGCGTCACAGAGAGGATAAAGGTTGTATTCGGCCTTATCTGCTCTGATCCTCACTGCAACTTATTCTCATGTATCAGATGGGCTCTCATGGACCTATTTCATCCACTGGAGATGAGGGTCTGAATGAGCCAGAGGAGAGCACATGAAACCTTCCATACACCCAAGCAGCATCAGGTACAATCTAAGGAACATCCGGAACAAACTCTGCATGTTTCAGACAACAACATGCAACTACACTACCAAACAGTGATTCTGTCTGCTGTTACGATAAAAGAAAGGAATCCCCTGAAATGAACAAGTAAAAGCAGAATGCTTGTGGAATACCTCATGTGGGACTTCACATCCAGCAGCTCCAGAGAAGTCACTCGGGGCTCACCAGCCAGGTTCTGCAGAATCTTCAGCCTTGGACCACAGTGCTTGTAGAACTCTGTGCAGATATTCAGCAACGACTCCCGTGGTCTCCTGAACTCCTCTCTGGCAATTCGTTCATCCAGCTCCTCTCGGGGAAGACCCTGGCCCTCCTCCAGTAAGTGAAGGTTCTCCCTGGAGGATATAAAATGAGAAAAGAAGGAAGCTTTTTATGCAGTGGAAAAGCATGAATAGATTATAACAACCTCTCCAGCTTGTTTTTGCAAGAGATGCTTTCCCCTGCAACTGAAAGGTAGTTGCACATGCAATAAAAAAAAATAAAAAAGGAAACAGTCATCTGCAAAGTCTTGTTAAAAATGTGAATAATTTCTTTATGAACTATCATTTGCTTCCCTCCCCTGAGAAAAGGCTGCCTGTCACAGCTGTAGCAGGTGTGAGCCAGTGAACCTGGAAACTGCTGGGGACCAGTTCATCACACGTCAAGGAAGACTGGGTGAAGATTTTACTATACCTGATAAAGTGTAGTTTGGCTCCCTGTTCTGGGTACCTGGGAAGACAGAAACAGTGCAGTTGTAAACAGCAACTTAGTAATGCCCAAACTGTGCCTTCCTGAAAGAAGGCAACACTGTTCTAGCCCAGGGGTATACTCAGCATGGGCAGGATGGTATCTTGTATTGCTGGAATAGTGGCTACACGTAGTTAGTGACACATTGAACAGCCTTTACCTCCCATCTGGCAGCAAACAACAGATTCCTATAGTTATTGCCTTTATTACGAAAGGAAAAATTCAGGCTTAAAAATCACAGGTGTCTTTCAAGCAATTTCTCTTACTCATTTTCACCCCAGTGCTGAGTCCTTTCCTAGAGGAAATAACACCTCAGAGTGGGTTTTTATTTTGTTTGTTTGTTTTGTTGTCATTTTATCTTGCCACTTTCCGTTGAGGAAGCATTAACAAACGCTGCACCACTTGGCTAACACGTCCAAGGCTGGAACAGTGATTGCTCTACCATCAAGAGACTCCTGCTGTTGCTAGCAGATGTCTGTTGCAATGATAACACAACAGAAGAAGCAAGGGCAGGAAACCTGGAGCAGTGCAAAAATATTTTGTTTCAGAGACTGAATGTTTGATAATCAGGAAGATCTGGAAATGTAAACCAAGATGTTTGAGTCACACAGCATAAGGAGTCTCTACATTGCCTCTCAGCAGATACATATTAACTGCTCTCCAAAATCAGCAGATGAACAATAAAGCACGACTTTGCATTACACCTTATTTTCCTTAGATAGGGTCATCTCGCAGTAGGAGTACATGGCATGTACGTACTTCAAGCTTGAGCATGAAGGGGCTTATCTGCTTCTCAAATCCAGGATTGAAAGTTAAAACTGTGTTTCATTCAGGCCTGAATCAGTCTTAAAGAATAACAGACTGATTCCAGGTGTTATCAACCAAGATGTGTGGAGTACACATCTATAAATTGACATAATAGCCCTTTGATCATCCACGCAGAGAGTGATTTCTATCTCCCTTCAATACAAAAGATGACAGGGAATAACTTGGAAAGCATGTCTTGGCAGAAGGGTGTTTCTGATTTATGGTCCTATACAGCCCGTGGTATTGTATTAGGCTGTCGGCTGTGTACAGGCAGCTGTTACAGACAAAAGAGAAACCCAGAGGAAATGCTCTGCTCTGGGAGAACAGCTACTCCAGCTTTTTCTAGGGGAGAATTCTCTTTCCAGGTCAGCACAAGCATTCAGATTTTAAGCACAGTAAGGCATAGCCTGGCCAGGAGAAGGCAGGGCTGCCCAGAAGAGTAATCAGTACTGCAAAGAAAATCCTCGTAATTCCAAATGCTTGTGGGTGGATTTTGTAATAGGATTTCTTAAATCCTTGCTCTGTGACTGAGTAAATTGTCCAGTGGCCTTCTCTAATTTGCAGCAGCCTAATTTAAATGGCCAACGTGGCCAAGGAGCAGTATTACAGTCTGCTGGCGCCATCTCCTTCCTTATTTCCTTCTTCCGTTTGAAGTTTTTCCTTGTGAGGGTTTTGGGTTTTTTTTGGTTTTTTGTTTGTTTGTTTGTTTGTTTTTTTAAGGAGGACAAAAATATTCCCAGTCATTCTTCCCTTTCTCTCAAATTCTCTGCCACCCTCTCCTTTGCTATCCGTAACTGCAAAAATACACCAGACCAATGTGGAGGTAAACGTGATAGAAAGAAACCGTAGAAAAAGGAAACAGGAAAAAGGAAAAAAAATCAGGGGAAGGCGCCAGTTTCTGCGAGTCCCAACTGATGTGCTCAAACAAGCTTGTAGTGTTGTTCAGTCTCAGAGCAAGGCCAGATGAATCCGACCCTTCTGCTTTCCAAGCGTGCTCTGCCCAGTGGTCGCTTCGACAGTGGGCCCAAAAGGAGGCAAAGCAGAGAACTGAGGGACACAGGTGCTTTGTCAATATACTTCTAGAGTGTGAAAACAGAAATAAAGAAAAAGACATTTTGGATGGATGTCCTCCAGTTTGATATCTTGGTCTTCTATTTAGTCCGTGGTTTTAAGCTACAAATTCTAGTCTTGGGGACGTTGGTTACTGTCAGAAATTCGGTCTTTTGCTATGTTCTCTTTTTAGCTGACTGTTTTCTGTCAGAGTTCCGAGGGCACTTCCTCAGACTGCTGAGAAAGTGCTCCAAGCACTCTGAGCAATGAGATGTTACCTTACACCCCCACAAAAGCTGTTCAGGAAAACGAGAAAGAAAGCAACTGACTTACCTGGTGTTCACACCTGCAGACATGGTGTGGTTTGCTGTTGTGGTCCCTTTATGGCCTTGGTCACATCGGCTCATCTGTGGGGCTGTCATAGGCCTGGCAAAGGGAAGGTGAACAGCACACTGAAGACTAAATCTAAGGAGCGCGCTGAAATTCTGTGTGTGATGTGGTGAAGTTTGGCACTAATTTCCCATGTCTAGAACTCAACCATTATTCAAGCTAAGTTGCATATCATGACCTCCTGTGCGTTCCCTGCCCCGAAACTGATAACCAAACTCATGCTCAGACCTTTGAACCATGTGGGTTACCTGGTGAGAACTTCTACACTGTACAGGAGGGCCTGCAATGAGGTGGCAAGGGCAGCCATAGAAGCAATCTCCTCACGAGCTGCTGTCACAGTTTCCACTTGGGAGGTTTGTCGCTTCAGTTTCTGCAAGTAACAGGGAACCAGCGCTTCCAAGACCATCAGCATCTGGAGGCTGGAAAAATAACCAATACTTGGTCCGTTTTGTCTTATCAATCCTGAAACTCACATTAGGCAAGGCTTAAGTTTCTGTCTGAAGACCCATGGATTGCTCACTAGCTTTGTGATTTCATTGCTTCTCACTAGATAAGCAGTCCTGAGCCAAAGAAACTCTTGGATCAGGGATATCAGGGGGCAAATTAACTGATGCATGAAACCATAATAATAAAAGCAACCCAGACTTCTGAGTATCTTCTGAACGTCATCAATTTGCAGACGTTCATTTTCCCTTCCAAAGACTCCTTTCTTCTCTGGTTCCCTCTTGGAAACAATCTTTTTTGTTTTACCAGTTTATCTCATCCCATCTCTGTATCTTCCTGGTCTTTCCAGCTGCCTGTTTCTCCCCCTCCAGTTCCCTCTCCATTGGCTCTGACAACAAAAACCTGCAGGACAGAGTGTGATCCCCACCTGGCAAAGCAGCTTACGTGTTGCTGCTCTGACTGCCATCCAGCTGAGTGCTGCAGCCGGTGGCGGGCAGGATTTGGAGCTGGAGCCCTAGGAAAGGTGTCAACAGGCAGAGGCTTGGCCTCACAGAGAAGCCTCGTGCTTGGAATTTCTATATCCTTTGCCTCCATTTGTCTGCCTTGCTTTCGTACGCCATATGCTGCTTTTGTGCCTTTTCTGAGTCTGCACAAACCAAGAAAACAGATTAGCACCTTCTGAATGATTCGGGAGCATAGGCCACCACTGTGACACAGAGCTTGATGGCTTCACTGATTGAAAAGGTCAAGTCTTCATTCCCATAGCAGAAGTCTGAGGGAGTAAAGCAATATGAGAAGACTATCACACAAACATACTGAATGTGAGAGGAGCTAGAACGCTTCTTCCTTTTTCCCCTTTTCAATTGCTCGCTTCTCATGTTAACAATCCCCAATAGGTTCTTGATTTTTTACAAAAATCTGTCTATAAGAAGGAAACATATGCTGCATTCACACTTGCACCCTGCTATCCAAGAACTCGGTAGGTGAGAAACAGTTCTCAGTAGGTCAAATCACTGCTGAGCATAAGGCCTACAGCTGCTACCGGAGCCCCATTTCAAACATCATCCATCACAAGCAAAATCTTAAGCTTATATGTGACAAGGACACATGTCAACTTAACAACAATTTTTGTGTTCCACCCATGTTTTCCTAGATGTTTGCACCACACTAAAAATGTTGCTGATAACACCACTGATGGCAGAAGATAGTTTTACTTCCAAAAAACTATGTCCCTTCTATACACAGGCACCAGCACGAAAGTGAGGCTAATTTGCTAGTGATTTGAGAAAAAGTTTTCAAAAGCATTGAAGTCTCATACTACAAATACGACTTTGGGGATAATTCGTGCCAGGAACCAAGAAACTGAATGACTCAAAGAATATTTGTAATACAACTATAGTTCCCTCTTCAAAAGTGACTTTACTATACAGGAGCCCAAGTCGAAGTTAAGGTCCCTAAGTGTGCAAATCGCTTTGAACAATGGAAGTTGGAAGTCAGATGTTTTAAATAATTCTGATCTGAATTCTGATATGGAAAATACAAGGCACACAGAGTCATTTACAGTCTCACCATCAACACATACTTGGAAATTTTCAGAGATGCCCTCCACAGAAAACCCAAAGCTTTTGTATAAACATTTACTACAATCCACAAAGAAGAAAATATATCTTCCATTTCTATACAATTTGTAATATAACTTGTGATATTATTGTGCAGCATCATAAAATCCCAGTATATAACAAAGCCTTAATTCTAAGGATATACAGGTTTCACAGTCCATCAAAATCAACAGCAACCCCCTACTTCAGCAGGGGAGTTGGACTAGATGATCTCTATGGTCCCTTCCAGCTCTAAAAATTCAGTGAAGGGAAATGCAAATTTGGAAAATACATTGACAATCCTTATAAAAATCAGCAAAAAGTACTTCCCTGCAAATCACAAAGCAGCTAAATTCTTAAATGATGCATTGCATGGCTAACTATCAAGAGATACAGTGTCCTGGATGCATCATACAGCTGTATATATACTACTTTGTGATAAATCAATAACCCCTCTAGAACTCAGCACTGCTGAACGTCTGAATGGCACCCATCATTTACCAGTCATAGTCTGCCCAAGGGAGAAGATGCTTTTGTTTCCTGCCCACATGGAGCAGATGAGGATGACACTGATCTTGTCAGCATGACACAGTTTATTAGGCATCTTTATTCTTCACCCACACATGATAAAATTCAAAATGCCAGGGGCTAGTCTCAGATTAGCAGGCTCAATGCAGAAAAAGTAGCTTTGGAATAAAATAAATTAATAATTCCCCTCCTGCAGAAAATATTGAAAGGATGGTGATGATAAAGCCAATCTTAAAAGCCTCATGCGGCATAAGAAATAGCTATGACTGCATTCCGAGAGAAGAAAAGGGCCCTGAACAAATCATGCTGCATCGAATGCAAGTTGAATCAATAAACAACAAACCAGAACTATTGAATAAAGGGTGCTTTGCTGTTACCTAGTGACTTGAGAGGCTTTTCTGCTTTCACTAGCTCTAAGATGTCCAAAATGTCTGGAGTATCTCCCTCTAAAGACTGCAGCAGGTCAAACAGGCACTGAGCCGACACTCCTTTGCCGGTTCCGTTGTTTGCAGCATCCTGTTTCAACAACAGACATTTGTGGTTGATTTTCTGAGGGCCTGTGTGCATCCCAGGGATCTTTATTGGGAGGTGTGGGCAACCTTTTTTCTTTTTTTTCTTTTCCTTTTTGATAAAGGGTCCACGTGGAGTTGGAGAGTTTACTGCTATCAAACAATGGGCCTCGCCTGACTCGACGCATTGATGCTACACTGGAAGCCTGATCTGAAAACTGCACACAGCTTCACTTCCCAGAAACAGCAGATCTTTGCTGCCCTGGGAAGGAGAAAGATGTGTGCGCTCACAGTGCATGTGCAGTTAGATTTCACAGTCCCACTTCAAATTAAAATTCCATTAACTAGTTTTAACTCACTAAAATGACAAAAAGTAATTAGTGAGTATTTCGTAACATGTACTGAAAATTGGCACTTTTAGCTTTTAGCTCCTATCGCTGGCTTCTAAGAAAGGATTTGCATTGAAGAGCTGTAACTCTTATTTTCCTTTCATATTCTATTTATAGACAGAAATTTAAAGCAATACCGCATTTACTAGCCTGGATACCAGTGGCCCATTGTCTCAGCATCCTGCTCAATCAGCTGGTGAAGAGAAGCATGCAGAAGTACTTTCAGGAAATGGCTCTGTGCAGCACCAAGTGCAGTAAGTGCTTGTTCAGTAAGAACTGTGGGGCTGCTCCAGCTGTTTTCTCATTATCCCTGGCAGGGGAGCTGGCTGCAGATACAGGCTGTCCCACACTGCGACTAGGGAATGGCTTTTACTCACAGGGAACTCCAGGAGAGGGGCCACACTTGCAAACAGCTGCAGAATAAAGGGCTTGCGATGCAGAATGTAGAACTGGCGGCACGCAAACTCAATTGCTTGGCGTAACTGTGGGTTGCTTTCATAGTCAGCATATACCTAAGGAAATAATAAAAAAGAACATGGAATTACCACTCCAGTGGAAGGGCTCTTCATCTCCTGATCCCAAACTGAATCAACTACAGCCTTGTCATTCCTGACATGTTTGCCTAACATTTTTAAAGATGGAGACTTGTCTATTCTCCCTGGCAATGCATTTCAGGGACAAACTATCCTTAGAAAAAAAGTTTACTTGTCACTCTTGAACATTCTTTGTCATTATTTTTTGACCTATATATCAAAGGTAGATTCCTTCACTCTCCTTCCTAGAAGCGCTTCACTTCTTTGAAGCCAGTTAATGTCTTCTTCCTCAATCTTGATCTTTTTCAGTTAATCAAATCCCTGCTCTTTTACTCCTTTCTTGTATGACACATTTTCTTATGTACGTCCCTGTTCCAGTTTGCAGTTTCTTCAATTAACAGATGTTTTTTGTGCAGTGCCCACAGCTGGACAGAGCTCAAGTCGAGCTCAAGTCAAGAGCACTTCAAGTCAGTAGCGCTGCTGATTGGGGCAGCACAATTATTCCATGTTTCTTTCACAAGACACAGATCTGTGCAGTCATCCCAGAATGGCATTTGAGATCTTGTCTTTTTCTTTTTTTATCCTTCAACAGAAGGACACTGTTGATTCATATTTAGCTTCAGATCTGTAACAACTCCAATGTTCTGTCCTGTAGAAGTGCTACTGAATCAGCTACTTCCCCTTCCCTATTTATGCAGCTAATTATTCATAAGTAAGGATCTACACTTGTCCAACCTGATCAGCATAATCTTTTTTTTTTCCTTTTTTTTTTTTTTCAGACTGCATCTCCAGTTTGTCAAGATAATTTGAACTCCTGGCCTGTCCTGCAACACAGTGACAGTTCCACCCACTTTTAAGATATTTTAAGGTTTTTAGAGTGGCATTTCCCTCAGGGCTGGCCACTGAACCATGCAGCCAATGTGCTGACAAAGATGTGGGATTTGTTTCTCAGTTATGTAAACCTTATAAATTGCCGGGAACAACTTCACTGTGCTTCCTTCTTCTGTCCATTCCGATTGTCTGTCTGCTGGTACAAGTCTGGGAGGCTTGGGGTGGTCAGGATTTTCTTGCTGTTTGCTGGCAACAGGTAATGCTGGGATTTTATGGTAGTGCAAAATTCACATTACAGCACAGGGCTCTTGAAGGTTTCTAAAAAAGTTTTCTTTTGGAATTGCTTTTTTTGCCTCCTAAGAGTGGTACTTTATTAATTCATTAGCTGCCAATAAGGAGGGTGAGAGGGAAAGAGAGAATGAAAAAACCTAATTTTTCTCAGTATGAAAAGTAAAAATGAAGGGAGAGTCCTTCACAGGACTGAATGCTTCCTGGCAAGTACTTCAAATTAAGTCATTAAGTTATTTTATTTCAAAATGTCTTCTTTCTAATGAATAGACACATGCACTGCAGACCTGGACCCAATACATACTTACCTAACAACATAAGCATGATGTTAGAGTTTCCAGTTACTAGAGAGTTTGTTTAGATACCTAAATTCATCATTGGTCCTAATTATTGTGCTCTCTTAACTATATTAAAATGAACATACATCATGGTCATTGCTTCTTTCACATAATTTTTTTTCTGTACTTGCATTATAATACTAAATCTCTATTTAGATATTGTCTTTGAGCCCTGAAGAAAGACAGTTTTGCCTGTAAAACAGCTATACCAGGGGTTTTCTATTTTCCGTATCTGATTTTTCTCAAATGTCAACAGGAAAGAAGGCATAGTTGTACAGCTGAAAAGTGAAGAGAAGCTCTAACACTTGCAATATTTGTCATCACTCATATGAAAAGTCAACATACAGTTTTTCATAAGCACTTAGTGTTATTTTGTGTTGGTATTTAAATTGCAGATAATACAATTATCATACTTAAAGAAGTGAATATAATTTAGTTTCAATCAGCAAGTAACAAATCCAGATATTTCAACTATTCCCCAGATTTCAGCCATCCCTGGAGGAAAAAACACTGAGTGAGACCCATTGTCCAAAAATTTTCCAGAAATTTCACATTTCTGTGTGGAAGTACATAGTAAGGGAAACAGAAATTCATTTATTTAACATAAGGAAGAAAAGAAGATGTAGCCATTTACTCAAGAAGAAAAGGGTATGTAGTCTCAGACATGCTGATTTGGGCCATCCCACCCTGATCTGTTGCTTGTCTTCTTGGAGCCCCCTAAATTTGTGACTTCACCAGGACCCAGCAGTTTAAAGTTTCTCCATTAACAGTCAGTTCTATAGCAAAGTGCTCCCTTGGAAGTCTTCCCTTGTATTGTTCATGGAAATGGCTCACCTGCAACATGCTGGGGAGGACCCACTGGTACCCGCTGAGGGAGAAGAGGTGGTTAAAGTGCACGGCTGTGTTGATGACTGTGGCAGCGTACTGCCTCAACAAGGCACTGTCCTCAGGGTGCAGGATCAGGGCACCGTTGAAGACATTCAAGAACAGCATGATCTCATCCCCCCAGGGGAATTCGCTGGGCATGCCAAGGAACATCTCCTCCAGCAGCTTAATCCACAAGCTTTTCTGAAGAGTGTCCAGACCAAAGAGCTCTTTCCCAGCTGTGGGGAAGAAGAGACAACAGCAATCAACTCTGTCCACCACCACAGCCAGTCTCACAACATTCCCAGAGGCCAAAGGCCTCTCCAAAGAACCATCCCACAACTTCACTCTGCCTTTTTAAAATTATTTCACCCATCCTGTACTTCTGGAAGCGACCACAGGACTTGAGCAAACCTTGACTGAAAGCAACACACATGAAGACGAAGAATGATGAATATCACACAGCTCATTAAATTTACTCCTCACTGGTTGGAAATTCTCCTCTTAAAAATCAAAAGCAAAAAAAATCAGCTTGTACAGGCATCATTTGCCGCACACAACCAGAATGACTGTGTGGATTTATGCTGAATTTTTATCCTTCAGGTGTCCCACACATTACAGGACATTGATGTAGAGTTACAATAATGCTTCTGAAAGCAAATGCCTTTAAGGCCTGTTACAGAACTTGCCAATGCTTGCTATCCTACAACAGGGGTCTGTTAAATCCCCAATCAGCCTGGAAACCCTACTTGACTTTCAGAGCAATGTTTCTAAAAAGTGGGTTGTTTCTATATCTCTGCTGCAGAATTTACCCATTCATTGAAAGTTCATTGCTTCCTTGAAGTGGGTGACACACAACTCTGAGCAACTGTGGGAAAGTAATGGAAGATTGGTGAGGAGGATTGTAAATACGCTCAAGTGACC